>CM032640.1:18658857-18792909 GCA_019097785.1 Fraxinus excelsior
AAACAACAATTTGCTTATGATACAATTATGAAAAGAATAAACTCGGAATCAAGTGGTGCTTTCTTTGTTGGTGGTCCAGGTGGGACAGGTAAAACTTTTTTATATAAAGCACTCCTAGCGAGTGTGCATGCTCAAAATTTAATTGCTTTGGCAACTGCGTCTTCCGGAGTATCTACATCTCTCTTACCTAGAGGTAGAACAGCTCATTCAAGATTTAAAATTCATTTAGACACAAATGGTGAAATTTGTTGTTTTGTTAGTAAGCAATCTTCTTTAGGAACTTTATTTAAAATGTCTAGATTAATAATTTGGGATGAAACAACCATGGTAAATCGTTGTGCCATTGAAGCTGTAAATAAAATGCTCAGAGATATTACAGATTCTAATTTGCCTTTTGGCGGTAAAGTTATAGTTTTTGGAGGAGATTTTCGTTAGGTCCTTCCAGTTGTACAAAAAGGCAAAAAAGAAGACATAATGAAGGCTACATTAGTATTTTCCTATTTGTGGCTTTTTTTTTTACATTTGCCATTAGTTGAGAACATGAGGGCAAAGTTGGATCCCGAATTTTGCGATTACTTACTTAGAATTGGAAATGGAACAGAGCTTGAACATTCTTGTAAATGTATTAAGCTCCCAGACAATATAATTTTACCGTTTGAAGATGAAATTACATCCTTAAAAACTCTAATATATCATGTTTTCCCAAATATAAAATCATATGCTGATAATTTACATCTCATGTTAAATCGAGTTATTCTTACAGCTACAAACGAATGTGTTGATCATATTAACAAAATATTGCTTGAAACTATTCCTGGTGACTTCTACACTTATTATAGTTTTGATGAATCTATTGACAAATCAGAATAATCCTTGCAGGAAGATTTACTAAATTGTTTGTCCTCAAATGGTATTCCACCACATGAATTGAAGCGTAAAGTAAACTGTCTTGTGATGTTATTACGAAATATTAATCCTTCTGAAGGATTATACAATGGGACACGTCTTACTTGTCGAAAATTTGAGAAGAACATAATTCTTGTTGAAATTACTACTGGTGAATATTGTGGAAAACATGTTTTTTTGCCAAGGATTCCCTTTATACCTCTTAAGAGCGATCAAAATTCAATTCCATTTAAAAGAACTTAATTCCCAATTAGGCCATGTTTTGCAATGACAATTAACAAAGCACAGGGTCAAACACTTGACTTTGTTGGTTTATATCTTCCAGAATCAATTTTTTATCATGGTCAGCTTTATGTAGCTTTATCAAGAGCAAAAACAAGTACATCTATCAAAGTTTTACTTAAACCATTGAACAGTAATACTTTGCATACCACATGTACTAAAAATATCGTATACAAAGAAATCCTTTCATTTGTACATTCGTAGACCTACATTCTTTATGAATATTTTTTGTCCTTCAGCTTCTTCGTTATCGAATTGAATCAACTATCAACTACTTAATAAAGGTCTTTGCTCTGTTTAAGAAATTTAGATTTAGATTTACATTGCTTTATAATTTTAAACTGCAGGTCAATTTAGATATATGCATTTTATAAAATTAAATATTTAAATTTAAATATTTCTCAATCTCAACTATTCAAAAATATATATTTCCTTACTTTTCGAGTTTAATCATGATTACGCATAAGACTAATGTATATGCTTAACTTAGACTTATGATCTTTTTAAATGTCTAATAATCTAATATGATTGTCTTCCTTTTTTTCCCAGCCTATGTTCATTTTGTTTACTAGGGTAAACATAAAGCTCGTAACAGTTAATATGGCTTCTCACATCACTACTGCTATAAAGAGTTTTCTGTGAGAGGTAAGGGAAGAATTAAACGCTTGAATATCAAATTCAAATTGAGAGCTTTCTAATTTTTTTTAATGACTTATTCATAATTGTTTTAAAAATTTCGTTTAGTGATGCCGTTTAATATGCCTTCACAACAAATTTGCAGTAAACATTTTATTTTTGTTATTTTTCCATATTCCTGTCATTTTACTATACTTTGCCTATTTTTTTTCCTATGACCCTACCAATAAAAATAAATGTCTGAATTAGTTAATATGTCTTTCCACATGACTGCAACTACTACAAAGATAGTTTTTTTTTGTGAAACGAACAATAAGGGAAGACCCAAACACCCAAATATAAAATTCAATGTGGGATATCCCTTCTTTTTCGTCTGAATCAATTAATCATAATTATTTGACAATTTTTTTTAGTGTTTAACTTTGATAGACCTTAAAAAATAATGTTCAACAACTATTTCATGTTTATTGCTTTTTCTACTCGCTCTTATTTTATTATACCTATGTTGATCATGTTTTGGATCTATTTTAATCGACGCCATAAATATTATCCAATATTGTTACCCGAGTTTGAGTCCTTTAAAAATCATTCACTTCTCTCTGATAATTAGTTTTCAATCACCTTTTTTATATTATTCCCATCCAATCTAATAATGCTTTATTTCTTCATTGCAGCTTGTGAGATTTATCAAATTGTCATTACTATTCATCTTCGTCTAATTGGATTTACTAGAATTCACCTTCTACAATGCTAGCGCTTTAGGCAACATAAAGCAAATGAAATATGGCTCTTCAACAAAAAAAAAAAAAAAAATTTGTGCACCATAACAAACATCCTTTGGATATCCCTGCTTTGAAGAATTGATAGTTTGATAAACCAACAAAATGGTTACAACGTTAACAACCATAAAAATATTTTCAAGTTCAATTTTTTTCCTTCCTTCCACATTTTTGTTTGTGCAGCTAAATGTTTGTTTATTTACATTTTATTTGTACATTATGTAATTTTAAAGACTATTCCTCTTCTATTGCTTTTCCATCAATAGAACAAATTTGTTTGATTTATTCTATGGATTTATGTTAGTACAGGCTTTCATCTTTATTCTGTGAAAGATTTACACGACGCAGAACAAACATTCTGCTTTTATATATGAGATATGAGACATTTTTCCTATTATTATAGCTGCCTTCAAATTGGCTTTACTATTACCTTGCGACCTTACCCAGTAAGGAGAGACCTTCGATACTTCCGACTTATTTGGATGTATCATGTATACGCGAAGTGGATTATATCTATCTCTAACTGACTGTTACAAAAAGCAATTAAAATGTTATTGGATAATTTTGCTATTTTATTTTAAGATCGACAAAAATACTTTATTTTTAGGTTTTAATTTTTGAATAAAAAAAAATTCCCAAAAATTATGTCTCCGTGTGCGCACACGCAGGGAAAACTTTTTGTGCCCACGAATTGCTATCCGTCTGTGCACAATTTTTTTATAATAATTAAATAATAAATACTATAATAAAAACTTTACGGGAAAAAAATAAAGGATACCTACAAATTGAATTCTACAAAATCTATGAAAAAAAAAGTACCTAAATAAATAATATTTTTCATGTCCATGTTATAAAAACAAACACTTCAATCCCATGCGTAAATTAAAGTTTAGCTCTTTCAATAGGACAAATTAAAATTAAAATTGTAATTATAACTTTGTTCAAAATGTAATAAAATGAATGTATTATAGTTGTAACTTTGGGAGGTAAATTATGAATATTATTTAATGCTTTTTAAAATTTGTAAAAAAAAAATATTCGGTCGCACGCATAAAAAAAAACTTTACTCTTGTGCGCAAATTAGAGTTTAACTCTTTCAATATAATAAATTAAAATTGTAATTACAAATTTGTTGAAAATATAGGAACTTTGATGTATTATAATTGTGACTTTTGTAGGTGAATTATGAATACTATTTAATGCTTTTTATAATTTGTTAAAAGAAAAAAATAAAAAATTTGTGCGCGCGAATGAGATAATATGTAAAAAGAATTTTAAATGATAAAAATTATTTCAATGTAGATTTTTGGATAATATTGATATTTTATTAAGATTCACTTTTAGGTTGTAACGGAAAAAAAAAAAAGAAAGAAAAAAACTTTACGCCTATCCACATAAAAGTTCAACTTTTTCAGTAGGACAAATTAAAATTGAAATTGCACTTAAAAATTTGTTGAAAATGTAAGAAATTTAATGTATTATAGTTGTAACTTTTGTAGTTGAATTATGGATATTATTGAATGTTTTTTAGAATTTGTTAAAAGAAAAAAAAAATTGTTCGCGCAAATGGGAACATATGTAAAATGTTTTTTGTTGTTCCTATCTAATTTAATAGTGATTTATTTGTTCATTGCAATTTACGAGATTTATCCAATTGTCATTACTATTCATCTCTCTAATTGGATTTACTGGAATTCACCTCCTACAATGCTAAAGCTTTTGGCAAAATAAAGAAAATAAAATACAGCTCTTCAACAAAAAAATTGATGCGGCATAATAAACATCCCTTAGATATCCTTACTTTCAAGAATTGAGTTTGATAAACCAACGAAATTGTTACAACGTTAACAAACATAAAAATAGTTTTCAGTTGAATTTTTTTTCCTTCCCTCCACTTTTTTGTTTGTCTAGCTAAATGTTTGTTTATTTACATTTTATTCATACATTATGTAATTTTATAGACTTTTCCTCCTCTATTGCTTTTCCATCAATGGAACAAAATTGATTGATTTGTTCTATGGATTTCCGTTGGTTCAGGCTTGCATTTTTTTTTATAAAAGATTTATATGACGTAGAACAAACATGCTGCTTTTATATATGAGACATTTTTCCCATTATAGCTGTCTTCAATTTGGCCTTACGATTTCCTTACAACCTTACCGGCCAGGAAAACACACCTTCGCTGCTTCCGACTTATTTCGAGGCATCATGTACACGCAAAATAGATTATATCTATCTCTGACTCAGTATTAGAAAAAGGAATTAAAATATTATTGAATGATTTTGATATTTTATTTGAAAGTGGACAAAAATACTTTATTTGTAGGTTTTAATTTTAATTAAAAAAACCCTAAAATTATGTCTCCGTTCGCACACGGAAAGCTTTGTGTGCGCACAAATTGCTCTCTGTACGTGCACAATTTCTTAATAATAATTAAATAATAAAAACTTTAGAAAAAAATAAATATAATGAATACGATTTCAATATGTATTTTTCGATGATTTTTTATATTTTCTAAAAGTTTATTTTTAAGTTCTAACGAAAAAAAAAAGGAAAAAAACTTCACTCTTATGCACAAATTAAAGTTCAGCTCTTTCAATAGGACAAATTAAAATTGAAATTGCAATTAAAAATTTGTTGAAAATGTAAGAAATTTAATGTATTGTAATTGTAACTTTGATAGGTAAATTATGAATATTATTTAATATTTTTTAGAATTTGTTAAAAGAAAAAAAAAAATCGTCCGCGCGAATGGAAAAATATGTAAAAAGAATTTTAAATGGAAAAAAAAATTTCAATATGGGTTTTTGGATGATTTTGATATTTGATTAAGATTCATTTTTAAGTTGTATATATATATATATATATATATATATATATATATATATATATAATACAACTTAAAAAGGAAATATTTTTTCCCCCTTAATAAAATATTAAAATCATCCAAAAACCTATATTGACATATATACCCATCGCACAAAATATGTACCATTTACGTACTTGCCTAATTAAATTTATATACGCTATTTTACCAATAATTTATTTATTTATTCTTATTAATTAATTTTTGCGACCCTCAATCTTGAATATCTATTTGATATTATCACAACGAACATAGTATCAAAGTTCCTATTTTATTGCACTCTTCTTAATTTGTTAACACACATGACAACCAACGTCATTGTACAATTAGGAGACACGTTAAACTTATTCGTACGAAGTTGATCATATTGATTTTTAAATGCAAAAATATATAAGAATTAACCTAATTTTTTGCATTCCGTAAATATCAATGTAATTATAATTCAGCCAGATTATTTAATTGTAACTAAATTCACCACTGACTTCTATCTCGATTTTTCCACAGCAGAAACAGATATTTTACAACACCTGGATACAAATTCCCCAGATTTCATTGCCACAGTAGATATTTTCCAGAAATTACTCGAATTCCATTTCCCCAATAGATATCTTACCAAATCACCAATTTTTCATGATTAATTCCATTTCCCACAGTAGATATTTTGCAAATGGCCTAGATATTTTACTATTCAGTTGCTATAAATAAACTCTACCTCAACACGTTTACCTTAAGAAAAAATACACCCACTTAAAATCTTAACATTGACCCAACTTCTACGTGATTTACTACTTCGGGTATAATTACTTTACATTTAGGAAAACTTAGTCTTGATTTTTTCCTACCTCTATTTTTGTTTTTGTTTTTTTTTTTTTTGCTACCTTTTTTTTTTCCAGATTTCAACAATGGCTCAGTCTTATAAATTCATTCCACAAATTTCTGCTACAGAGAGCAATTGGTCAGCCAAAATTATAGTTTTAGGGAAGCAACCTCCTAAAACAACCCGAAATTCAAATAGTCGTTATCAAAATCTTACTTTGATGGACTTACAAGTACAACTATACTATTCAGCACATAATTTTTTGTTTTTTTATTTATTATATCTTCTATATATATATATATATATCTCCACAACTACACAGGGAAATAAAGTTATAGCTACAATGTATGATGCAAATATTACTGCATTAGATGATCAGCCTAAACTGGGAAAGACATATATTGTCTCGAATGCAACCGTCAAAGATATCAAGAGTGAATTCCAAAGTTCGCCGAGAGAAAAAATTTGGACTATATCTGGAAGAACAAAAATTGAAGAAGTGCATGAGGTCCATTTAAACTTTTTGTTCTCAACTAATGAACTTACTTCATTTGATGAACTACAGGAACACCTGGACAAAAATACGAGCATAAGTAAGTTTCTAATTTAATATTATTTTATTCCACATGTATATATACATTATATTATATATTAAAAATATATAAATAACTCCGTTCCTTTTATAGGTGTGATTGGTGATATTATATATTAAAAATATATAAATAACTTCGTTCCTTTTATAGGTGTGATTGGTGCAGTCATAGACATACGTCAGAAACGTCTAATTCAAACGAGGTTTGGTACATAAACTTTTTTACAAGATATTGTCTTAATTGACAATAAATTCCGTACCGTCGTACTAACATTCTGGGATACCTTCGTGGAGGAAGAAGGTAATAAAATACTTGAAAATATTGCAAATAAACCTATAATATGGGCTACAAATCTTAAAGTTTCTTCCTTTAATGGTAAGTCTTATCGTCCATATTATAGTTTTTTTTATTCACTTTTAAGTAATATTATGATCTAAATATTCAACTTCATCAATCAGGCATCACTCTTTCGACTAAAGTCAACATCATTTTCTTCATGGACGCCGATTTACTTGTTGTTGCTAAAAACAAAAATTGGTATTATATTATATCTAACTTTCTTCAGCATAATATATATTTCTGTAAATTTTGAGAAACTAAACATTTACTTGTTTTAACAGGGTGGAAATGAACGCAGAACAACTAGATAAAATTATAGGAAATAAACCGTTTGACCCGCCTAAATTTACACCTCCAAAGAAGTTTACGCAAATAGCTAATTTGTTGGGGATATATCTTGTAGTAATTATAAAAAAACATCCAATGCGGATTTCATAGAAATACACAAATGTAGATTTTGCAAATGTGAACGGGCCAAAGCTGTCCCAAGGTAATCTATTTATATTTAGATATTTTAATTTTAATAATAATTTGAATAAATATATATTCCTAACTACAATCTTTTTTTCTCGCAGAGCAGACGCTTTGATTTATCTTGAGGACAAATCAGGATCATTGGACGCAAGCATCGTAGGACATGCTGCAGAAAAATTGTTGGAAACAAATGCTGATGTATTAATGAATTATTCTCCTGAAGTAAAACTTTGATGCCTCAAATCTTCAAATATCATTTTCAAAAAAATTAAACCTACTTTTTATACAATATAATATATATATATATATATTTCATTTGCAGACACCAATTGCAGAATTGAACAACATCTTGAAGCTAGAAAGCGAAATGAAAGTATTGTTTTATCTGAAAGTGTCGGAGAAACGTCACTCCCCACCTGAATACCGATTTGAAATAATCACATCAATCAGTGATAATAACATTTCAACCACAACTAATGATCAACTTCATGACGAGCATGCGGAACATTGCAACCAATTCAGCCAATCTTCGAAGGATAAAAAAATCTCTCCAGTGAGAACAAAAAGATCTCAAGAATCTGTCACTGAGATAAATAAGAAGAAAAGAAAATGATCAAGCCAATGTCGTCTACTTAAAACGACGACATGAATGGTAGTTTTTTTGTATTATATGTTTTGTAGCAATAGACAATCAGTTTTCTACAAATAAAAACAAATTGCCTATGCATATAAGAAATTGGGCAGTATCTTTTGCACCTTCTAACCCAATGACCCAAAATGTTGTAAGCTTGCATAAATATTAAAGCTGTTAGTTTTTGTGGAAGCCCTTTTGTCCTGAGGCTCATGTAACGTTGATATATGGTTCTTTTTAAAATAGCCAAGTTTAATATATGATTCTTTTTAAAATAGCCAAGGTTCATATATGGTTATTGTATGTAGTATATACATATTATATTAAGTTTATGTAATTAAAATTTAATTTAGGAATATATATATATATATATATATATATATATATATATATATAATTTTAATTATTAAATAAAAACAAAGTACAGAAAATTATCTTAAAATATTTATTCAAGAGAAGAATTGAAAAATTTGAGTAGGAAAGATTCTTCGTGCCTCTCCGTGCACACACGGAGAAGTTCTCCGTCCACGCACGGAGAGGTAACTCTCCGTGCCACTCCGTACGCGCACGGAGAATGGCTCTCCATGCTCTCCGTGAGCGCACGGCGTGCACGAAGAAGGATGAGCTCTCCGTGCCCGTACGGAGAGAAAAGTCACTCTCCGTGCACGCACGGAGAGTGTCCTTGCTCTCCAAGGCAATCTCCGTGTGCCACCTACTCTATTTAAATTTTCACCAAATAACTACCCCAATGCTACCAATAATAATTAAATGTAACTTACCAACATTTATTTTTATCTACCCAAAACATTAATTTCGTTTTTACCCACACCAACCTTCTAGTTGATATCTATATCTATAAATACACACTCTTCCTTTTACTCACCCCCACATAGACGACCACCAACACAAGCAAAAAATCAAAATTTTCCTCTCCCATTTTCCTGTAATTTCTTTACCTGCATCAATATTAATTATACTTGCAAATTTTTCATAGCAACAATTACAACAAAGAATCTTTCATACAACCCTGCTTTCTCTATCCACATCCACAATAGAAAAAAACCAACATAAATCCCACTGCAACCTCTTTCGATTTGGAATGGTGTTTGTATATGTTGCTGCGATTTGCTCATTTGTAGAAGCCTTCGTACAACTTTCTCTCATCTGCTACATATTCTGATATTTATAATCTCAAATCGTGAGGTATGTTGACTTAAAGTTTTCCCCTAGCTTATGGTTCTTGTTTCTTTTCAAATCTGTGAACTGCTTCTCTTATTTTCTGGAAAGACTCGATCCTTAAGATTTTCTTGCTTATCTTTTTTTTTTTTCTAATTAATTCCTTGGTGTTTGATTTTGTAATTTGTATCTGGATTTTCTTAGTTTTTTTCCTGTAGGTTTGAATTGGATTGTGTAGCTACTCATTGTTATGATTCTTTTCATTCATTTGATGATTTTTATTAGTTTCAATTATTAGTCGGTTCACATCTATTGCTAAAAGAAAAGAATTATAGCTTGGTTTCTTAATTACAAGTTTTGTTTTCACTTAAAAATCCAGAGACCTTTTAACATCGTGGCGCTTAGTAGAAAATTATTTTTTTTTTATTTCCTAAGCAATTTTTTTTTTCATTTTTTCCCTGTATAGCTCCTTTGAGTTTTAGAGGCAAGAGCATTGGTGGCAAAGACAGCATTGGTTATCTGGTCAAAGGTTCACATACGAAACGTGATCTTTCCATATTTTGCACAAATGTCTTTGGAATACATACTTTCTCCGGTCCAATGGTATTCTGCTACCATAACTCAATATCCTAATCATCAATATCTTACAAATTTCATCGAACTTATCAGTGCAGACCAACAAGCAGATCTAATGGAAAGTAACTTCCATGCATTTATATGTGACATTTCCCATAGAGCTGAAAAAGAACAACAGTTAAGCAGTAAAATAATTAATGAATTTATACTGTGTCTTGTCAAATGTGGCAAGAACGATGAAATATGGGTCAAATTAGATAACCAACTAGCTCGATTCGGTATGCAAGAGTTTTGCCTTATAACATGATTACCTTGCCATGAAGTATCTATGCAGCTCCAATTTAACAATGATCGACTCAGAAATCAGTACTTCAATGGTACTAAAAGAATCAAAATGACAATGATTTCTGAAGCATTCAACCATTGTGAAGATCAAGATGATAAATTTAAATTGGGACTCGTAATGTTTGTAGACTGTGTTTTAAAGCCTACGGGAAGGTACATTGACCACAGAACTTTAAGCATGGTTGAGAATATTGATGCCTTCCTTGCATACCCATGGGGTTGACAAGCATATAATGTTCTACTTAAGTCATTACAGGCATCTCATTTAGAAAGAGTACAAAGAATGCAGCAAAATCAACAAGTCGAATCTAAATATGCACTGCATGGATATCCCCTTGCATTTCAGGTACTTTTCTATTTTTCTTTTCATTTGTCTAATTTATATGTGATTTCATTTACTGGTATAAACTTTACTTAGCTAATATATTTTTTCAATTATATAAGTATTGGATATACGAAGCATTCCCGCGAGTTGGACGAAAATTTGGCCGACCTAGAAGCCGAGCAATACGAACACCAAGGATGTACAGGTGGCGGCCAAATAAAATAGTCATAGAAAATACAATTAGACAATTTTTGTCTACCCAGAAGGTACTTTATATATTGCATTACATTCAATATTGCCTAACTTTGTAAATATCATTTATTCTTTCTACAAATTAATTTAAACACACCACTTAACTATTTTATTACATTTATAGATTCATGCAAAGTCAGTACTACAACCTACACATGAATAATTACAGACAATGTGGTATGCAAACCTATCACTGTTACAAGACAACTACCACCATATACTTGAAGGCATCGTTGCTGGGGAGCTAAATAGTATACCAGAACAAATCCACCAGCCTCGTACCGTGCAACCACCTACTGATACTTCATTCCCAACTACCTCAAGTTCTACTCCTCCAACATCCAGTTACGTTACAAGAGAAGAAATTGAGCAAATGCTAAATACACACAGGCAACATGTTGTGTCAGACATGTTCGGTTTATGCAACGACAAAAGGACCACAGTGCATAACTTGGAGACAGCTATTGTTGAACAGTCAAACAGACAAGATCGCCAATACGAAACAGTTCTTCAACGCCAACAAGAATTTTTCAATCAACATCAAAAGTGGCAAGAAGACTATTATGAACAGATGCGATTTGGATTGCACTCAGGGGACAACTCAAGTTACCAAGTCCTCCTTAACAATCAAACCCAATTTTTCCACCAATAACATCAATGGCAAGAAAACCAATTCCAAGAAATGCATGCTACTATGTAGAATCTTATAGATAACAGCGTCAGTTCAGTCCAAACTTACATTGACGAACAAAATAACAATGTTTTGAACAAGTTATCTTCATGGGAGTCAAACATGGAAGATATTATAGGTGCTCTTCATGAAGATGCTCCCGTCCATACAAGCCCCGTTGTGCAGCATACATCAACTTCTCAACATGCTCGTGACGTTCCAACCCAAACAACAGAAATAAAAAACAAAGGAAAATGGTACAATCTTCATTATCACCGACAAAATATCTTTTGGAAGACTATTGTATGGAGAGATTCAAAACAGTTAGGGATTGGATAGAACAAAATGAACCAAGGTAAACAATCAATTTTTATTTTATCTTTTTTCCATTGCATCATTTCAATATTATTTATTTTGGACTAAATGAAAATATGTTTTGCAGTGCATTGTGGGAAGATAGATGCCACAACTTACATGGACGAGAATTTCTAAAATCTATCATGGACATAGCCCAGAACATACCCATTGCGGTTAGTACAATTTATTTTTCATAACACGTTGAATTTTATAAATATTGTATTCACTTTACCTCTACTTGTGCTGTTAGAGTATTAATTTGGAGTTGACATTATTACGACATCTCATCAATGATAAATCTTCCCCCGCTTCCAAAAAGTATGCAATCTTGGACTTCAACTATCAACACGAATGTACTAAAGTCGTTGTCGCCCACACAGACCGCCAAAATATAGATACCGCAAGCCGAGCAGAAGTAGGGTCCATCTTACAACGCTACGTAAATGGCATTTCACTTGTAGCCGGTCGAGCATGGCTACATTGCAGATATCTATTAATTCCATGTTCATACCCAGGAAACACATGGTATCTATATTTGGTCAATCTTCCTAAGTGGAAAGTTCAAGTCTACGATTGCAGCAACAATGGCCACACACCAGACCAAATTAAGGCACATTCACGTGCAGTGATTGACACAACAAAAACATTATTGATAGAACCAAACTTTGTTCAATACAAACGCTACATAGAGAAAAATGTTAACAAAACATTGCGACTGGAGATCATGTCATATCAACCTGGGTAAGTATACAAACTACTTAGTACTGCCTATAATATTTAACGATCCATTTCATATAATTATATGTTTACCATACCCATTATATTAAACATCAAACTATTTTTCCTCTAGGCCAAACTGTGGAGTTTTTTTTGCTCAAGTACATAGAGTGCTTCATTCTAGGCTATCCAATTGAGACAGTCTCTGCAGATAGAATGGCTTCATACAGACAAAAGATTGCAGTTAATATATGCTTTAATGAATATTATCTTCGCCCTCATTAATATTGGTACAACTAAAAATTTACCAATTAATTCAGCTTTCCTTACTTCTTTACACATTGCATTCTCTCATCCTTCCATTTTGTTTACAGGCAGCCCGGTTTAAAAACATCTGAAGCAAAGGGATCGTTGTCAAAGGAAAAAAAATCGCACTATATACTGTAATGCTAAATAGACTTTCCTTTGCAAATATTCACATTTCTAGAAAGGTTACATATGTTTATGCTTACACATTAATCTTTTGAAACATTATCATTTCATGTAGAAATTATACGTTGTTTTTATCATGGGAATCTTTAAACTAGCCGTCTGTGTATGCTACCGTGTAGAGTTACTAATGACTTTGTTAGCTAGACTCTGTATTGTGAATATGATAATATGGTGATAGTTGCAAATTGGGATGCCAGAAAAAGTAGGCGTTGCTTAAATTCTTTTATCGTCACTGGTAATTGCAGATTGTTGTTGGAAGAAATGGCACAGAAATACTCACCAACGAAGCTGGTGAAGTCACAAGGTACAATGAAGCATCTGAATTGCAAGTTAAGGGTTATTTATGCGATACAGTGGAGCAAGTTTTGTGTGTATTGTTCAATTAATTGGCACAAGTTGGTCCATCTACTTAATGCCATTGTCAAGTCAGAATTTATCTTTTTCATTACTGTGATTTATTTGCTAGCACACATTTGTGATTTTGCTTTGATGAATTTTTCTATAAGTAATCCATTTGGGTTTTTACCTTGTCAAGCTCGGCTCTAAGGTTGCTTATTCTAAAGATATATGGTACTAATATCTATATTCAAACTTATGTACAATTTCTTGAATGACTTCTAATTTATTGGGTTCCACAACTTATTTTCCCTGCTAAAAATTGACATGGTTTTCTTTTCATGCATCGCAACACGACATTTTTTTAGTGAAATTTGTTTCTGACCACAAATTGAGAACCAGCAAAGATAGGAATTTTAATAGGGATTTAAGAAAATTTTGATTCTATTGCGTAGTTCAAAACCAATGTTGAGGAAAAAACAAAAGTTAAATCTTATATACAAAAAAAAAAATTCACTCCCGTGCGCAAATTAAAGTCTATCTGTTTCAATAGGACAAATTAAAATTAAAATTATAATAAAAACTTTGTTGAAAATGTAAGAAATTTAATGTATTGTAGTTGTAACCTTGGTAAGTGAATTATAAATATTATTTAATGTTTTTTTTGAATTTATTAAAAGGAAAAAAAATTCGTGCGCGCATGGGAAAATATTTAAAAACGTCTCCATGCGTGCACTTTTTTTTTTAAATGAACATTATTAAAATATCAAAATTATCCACAAACCCCTATTAAAATAATTTTTTTAATTTAAAATTCTTTTCACATATTTTCCCATCGCGTGCACGATTTTTTTTTCCTTTAAACAAATTCTAAAAAACATTAAATAATATATATAATTCATATACCAAAGTTACAACTACAATACATTAAATTTATTACATTTTGACAATTTTTTAATTACAATTTTAATTTTAATTTGTCCCATTAAAAGAGCTAAACTTTAATTTGCGCACAGGAGTTAATTTTTTTTTTAATAACACGGCCATGAAAAATATTTTTTATTTAGGTCCGATTTGTTTTTTACTTTTTTCATAAATTTTGTAGAGTTTAATTTGTACTATAATAAAAACTTGAGGGAAAAAAATATAGAGGATAACTACAAATTGAACTCTACAAAATCTATGGGAAAAAAAAATTGTACCTAAAGAAATAATATTTTTCATGGCCACACATAAAAAAAAATAATAATAATTCACTCCCATGTGCAAATTAAAGTTTAACTCTTTTAACAGGACAAATTAAAATTAAAATTGTAATGAAAATTTAGTTGAAAATGTAAGAAATTTAATGTATTGTAGTTGTAATTTTGAAAGGTGAATTGTGAATATTATTTAATGTTTTTTAGAATTTATTAAAAGGAAAAACAATTCGTGCGCACATGGAAAAATATTCAAAAACATCTCCGTGCGCACAAGTTTTTGTTTTATATAAACCCTACTAGAATTGATGAAATTAATCTTTATGTTTGTATAATTTAATATGGAGAGAGCAAACAAATTATAAACATATTGCTAATGTTTTTATATATAAACCCTACCAGGATTGATGAAATTAATCTTTATATTTTTTCTTAAAATACATAATATCCCTTAAGTAAGTATATAAATGTTATTAATAAAAAAGACTCCGTGGTGAATTACATGATGAATTTTTTATACATATTCCTTTATCAATATGATATCAACAGTTCAATCTTACTTTGGAAATCACTTGTTTGTCATAATCAAAAAGGGGGGAAATTGTTGATCTATGGTTGATTTCATCCTTAATGTTTTGATCATAACAAACAAAATTAATATTGCTTCTGACAATTGATTTTGAGTGATGATAGTTCAATGTTAAAATCAATCGAGCATTGTCAAAATCAACACATTATAAATTGGGTTCATGAAGAAGATCAAGATCGAATCAAGTATTAAAGTCAAATATCAAGAAAGATCAAGAGTTAAGAGTCAAACATGGAAGAAACTTCGAAGCAAGATCAAAGACTAGGCTTTCGAGATCATATGTAAATGTATAACACTTTGATCTTAAGTAATGAATGACAATAGCTCAAAAATAATTTTGCGCACAAAATTATTTTCTTATCACTTGCATAAAATATTTTTGATCAAAAGTAAGATTTGATTTTTCAAAATGATAATTGAACTTAAATCACATCTCAAAAAACAAAAGTCAACGGTCAATCGGACGTCCGATTGACCATTCGGATATTCGGATGAATCGAACCGTCCGAACAAGGCGTTATCTGGACGTTCGAATGAACCGGACCGTCCGGACAAGGCGTCCGGTTTGACAGAAATGTTTCTATTGAACCGGATACGTTCATCCGTAATGGTCAGATTTTTGACCGTTCTGACTGATTTTCAATTGCTAATTTTTGGGCCATCCGGTACTGTTCCGAACGTTCGGTTGGTCATCTGGCTAGGCAGAAAAGTTGGCTTTTCTCACTTTTATATATACCAACTCACTTGCCATTCATTTTAACACTTCTAAAAACATTATAGAGAGATTCTTTTGAGATAAAAATCTTTACTCTTTATTTTATCTTTATCAATTTATTTACTGGAAAAACTTTTTATTGATTTTATTTTTGAAAATCATTTCTCTCATCAAAGGTTTTTCATTCCTCTTTGTGCTTAACTTATTTATATCTATCTTAAAAGAGAAATATATTTTTGAAGGAGTTCTTGACATTTACATTGTATAAACTTTTCTACTTCTTCATATTGAAACTTTGATTGATTGAATTTAAGTTTTGATTATCATGTTCATCAAAGTTTTTCTAACATAACACTTGAGCTTCATTCATTGCTATCTATTAAAGTGTTACCATACTTCTCTTCTTGTACTCAACTTTGAATTTATCATTCATTAAGAAGAGAAGATTTCATTTGTAAAATTTATTTGAATTGTGGGTCATTTGAAGTCGTTTAAATATCAACATTGTATAAAAATCGGTGCTTCTTGTTGTAAGTCACCGTGTGGGTCATATTGAGGTCCTGTAAAGCTCAATAGTATGAATCGTGTTGAGGTCACATAAAGTTCAACATTGTATAAGAATCGGTGCTCCTTGCTTGTAAGTCATCAGAAGCATTGTAAAGAGTTGGATTGCACCATAAGTCAATCAACATAGTGAAAAAGACCTTACTCGTTCCGGAGAGCTTGGTATTAGCAGACTATATCATTGCATTGGATTGAACCTCCATAACTATATCGTTTGCACTCTCTGTCCCCTTTACTTAACGCTTTTACTTTGTGCAAATTATATCGTTTCATTTATTTGCTTACTTGTGTTTAGTTGTCTTAATTTATTTTCACTTATTATTTGATTGATCTACTTGCTTGAACTTGCTTACGCTTATTAATTTATCAACGTGTTTTAACTTATGTGATTCTAGTTAATTATTTGAAAAAAAAAAATTAAAACCAACTCATCCCCCTCTTGGTTAGCCAATCTTAGGCTTTCATAACTAACCAAGAAGGGGGTGATGGTTTTTAGAACTTTTTCGAATAATTAACTAGAATCACATAAGTTAAAACATGTTGATAAATTAATAAGCGTAAGCAAGTTCAAGCAAGTAGATCAATCCAATAATAAATGAAAATATGAAAACGATAAGTAAAAGGGAGAGAAGATGCAAACGATATAATTATGGAGGTTACCAAGCTGTCCGGCATTAGCAAGGACTTTTCACTATGTTAATTGACTTATGTTGCAATCCAACCTTTTACAATCTTCCGATGACTTACAAATAAAGAGCACTGATCCTTATACAATATTGAGCTTTATGGGACCTCATCACGACCCATACTACTGAGCTTTACGGGACCTCAACACGACCCACGCTATTGAGTTTTATGTGATCTCAATATGACCCATACAGTGACTTACAATAAGGAGAACCGATCCTTATACAATGTTGATCTTTAAGGGACTTCAACACGACCCACAATTCAAATAAATTTTACAAATGAAATCTTCTCTTCTTAAATGATAAATTCAAAGTTGAATATAAGATGAGAAGTAGGCTAACACTTTAATAGATAGCAATGAATGAAGCTCATGTGTTATGTTAGAAAAACTTTGATGAATATGATAATCAAAAACTTAGATTCAATCAATCAGAGATTCAATATGAAGAAGTAGAAAAGTTTATACAATGTAAATGCCAAGTACTTCTTCAAAAAATATATTTCTCTTTTAAGATAGATATAAATAACTTAAGCAAAAAGAGAAATGAAAGACTTTGATGAGAGAAATGATTTTCAAAAATAAAATCAATCAAACGTTTTTCCAAAAACAAATAAATTGATAAAGATATAATAAAGAGTAAAGATTAAATATTTTATCTCAAAACAACCTCTCTATAATGTTCTTAGAAGTGTGTGCTTTGAATGCAACAAGAGGTGGTATTTATAGTTGTGTAATGGCCAAGAATCTGTCCAATCGGACGTCCACTACAGTATCAGATGGTCAACTAGCCATTGTGTCAAAAAATCAGAATGGTTATATTTTTTACCGTTAGCGCTAAACTGTCATACCATACGTCCGGTATGGTGTACCGGATGTCCGATAAGGTCGTTTTACATCGAAACATCCTCATTTTAATTTTTAACAAATGTACGTGCTTGAGGGACATTTTAAAAAGATTTCTCAAGGTAAGTGACACTATTCAAATATAAGTTTGAGATTTTTACCTTTGAAAAATAATCTTTATGCAAACATTTTTGTATCGTGATTTTTTGTGCTTAAAATCGATTTTGAACTTGTCACGATTCATTGCCAAGTACTAAAGTGTTTTATCTTTACAACCGAGCCAAGAGAAATCTAGTTACAAACTCTTCAACCAATTTAGCGCGAGTGCTCGATTTGATAGTCTTGATTTTGATCTTTTAAGCTCTCGTCTCGAATGATTTGACTTGAATGCTTGACTTTCACTTTGATCTTCATTTTGAGTCAAATTTGTGATGTGTTGATTTTGGCAATGCTTGATAGATTTTAACATTGATGATGAAATCAACCATAGATCGACAAAATTCACATGCAATTCAACAAAAAAAAAAAATTGGCCCTCCTCCCAACTAAATTTTTGTATTGTCCTCAATGCATCAACATGATGTCAAAGAAAAAGATGGGAAAGATGTCACATGAGCATTGCAGTGAATTGACATAACTATGAAGGATGAGAATCCTGAAAGCACTCAAATGGATGGTGGTATAAGGAAAGAAAATAAAACTACAAATAAAAATTGTGGAATGAAAATAACCTTAGAGCAAATTCAAAAATAAAAAAAAAGAAAGGAAATAAATTCCTTTGGGTTGCTTCCCAATCAAAGGTTTATCATCGTTGGCTCGACCTAATGTTCCTATTTTTAGCTCGCATCTACCTAGAGCGGTCCTAATTTTCCTTGCGGTATACCAAACTCATTGGACACAACCATCGGTGCAGTTCATCCACCTCTATCTAATACATGTGTGGAGTTACTAGGGAAAAACTAAAAATCTGGAGTGGGGGCATGTTCATCGATGGTCGCGTCCACCAAACTATCTGGTTCTAGAGTTTCCTGTGCTGGTCCAAGAAACATATCATCAGCTACATTTTGAGTAAGTACATCGATCATGTAGGTTTGATGGCACTCGTCGTTCTCCTCCGGCTGCTTAGTGACATGGAAAATGTTAACTTCTAGAGTCATATTTCCAACAGATAATTTCATGAGACCATTCTTACAATTAACCAGAGCATTAGTAGTAGCAAGGAAAGGCCTGCCAAGAATGATAGAAATCTTGGGGGTAACATTCACATCTACAACCAAGAAATCAAATGGGTAATAAAATCTGTCAATTTGAACTAATAGATCTTCTACTACTCCCATATGTCTAATAGTGGACCTATCAGCTAATTGTAAGACAACAAAGGTAGGCTTCATCTCACATAAACCTAAGGATAAGTAAATTGCATAAGGCATGAGGATTACACTTGCTCCCAAGTCAAGAAGAGCTTGTGCAAACTCATGATTCCTGATGACACAAGATACAGTAGGACAACTAGGGTCCTTTGCTTAATCACGACACTCACTTGCTGAGTCAAGAAAGCGATCTTCTTGACATGATGTTTCCTTTTGACATTGCATAAGTTCTTAAGGACTTTAGCATAAGTAGGAACTTTTGAAATCACATGCAAGAGCGGAAAATTGATTTTTACATACTTTAGGTGCTCTAAAATCTCATTGTGATGACCAACAAATTTTGAGGTAAATTTAAGAGCTTGGGAAAAATGTACTCTCACTAGATTTGCTACTACCTCCTCACTAGGGCTACTCTCTTCCGGCTCATGAGACCCTTTTTCAGTTTCCTAGTTTTGAAAGTTGGTTCTAAGACTTTCCCTCAATGTAGGGTTATGGCATTCACTTCCCTAAGATTTGTCTCCTGTGGTCCTGAAGTTTGTGCCATGTGTTGCCTTTTTGGATTTAGTTGCGCTTGAGCAGGAAATTTTCCACGTTTTACTACATCTAAAGCATTGGTCAGTTTGGGCATATGGTGTTTGATTTCTTTGTTTTCCTCAGCAAATTGGGTAATCATAGTCTTAAACCTTTTTGGTTTTTTTTTTTCACTTTGTGCCCCAATGAATGCATGTAGAGTGTCTTCTAAGGAATTCCTAGACGACGTGGGTTGATGGGAAGGTGTAGTGTAAGCTCTATTAGATTGGGCAAGTTCCTGGTTGTCGGATTTTCAGCTAAAATTAGGGTGATTCTGCCACCCTAGATCATAGGTTTCAGAGAGGAATGTAGGGCTTGTTATATATGCCTAGGGCATTGCAGTGTTCTCATAAACCCCCCTTATCTTAGCATAAGTTTCACAGTCTTGTGCTAGATGGTCACTCCCACCACACACAAAACAAGGATTTAGAGACTCAACACGGGATGCATTCTGCGTAGGTTTCAGACTCTTAGCAGTAGGGTTTCTAATTCTCTAGTTAGAGCCTTTACCTTCGTTCTAAGCTTGTCTTCCTCCCTAAAATGATATATTCCTATGCTGTTAGAATTTATGGTGTTGCGTGACCTATTAGTGCTATTAGTAGTGCTAGGTCTGATCCAAGTATAAGCTTTCTCCGCTAGGTCATCTAAATAATCTATTACCTCATCAACATCTTTCTGTAAGAATTCACCGTTACACATCATTTCAATGAGTTGGTGCTCCCTAGGTGTAAATCCTTCGTAAAAGAAACTCACTATATGCCAACTCTCGTAACCATGGTGGGGGCAAAGGGCTTGTAAGTCTTTAAATTTTTCCTTGGCCTGATATAAGGTCTCACTATCCTTTTAACTAAACGTAGAAATTTACTTCTTAAATGCGTTAGTCTTATGGTGGGGAAGTACTTATTGAAGAAAGCTTGGGTCATTTCAGCCTAAGTACCAATCGAGTGTTGTCACAATGAATAAAGCCAGCTCTTAGCCTGCTCTTTGAATGAAAAGGGAAAAAAATTGACCGTGACTACATCCGTTGTACCATGTTGCTTATGGAAGGTTGCTACCACCTCCTTGAATTCCCTAATATGCACCTATGGATTTTCATTTTCAAGACCGTGAAAAGTGGGAAGAAGTTGAATCATTTCGATTTAAGGTCCATACGTAACATATTGGGTGGGAACATAATGCATGAGGGCCTGAAAATACTGTAGGGTAAAGATAATCATTCGAAGTCCTATAAAGCGCATCACCATGCTCATTATAAGGCATTGTGTTATGTGATGTAGTGGGGGTAGCAATAGATGCAATGTTAAAGATAGGGTAAAAGGGATTTTCAAACATTAAAAAATGTCTTTCGGTAAAGCTTCCTTGCTCGCCTCGACCCCTACTTATAAAACACAAAAACTAAATGATATGAGAATAAAAAAAATAACAATGAAGAAAATTAAATTAACTAAAAGCAAAAATAAAAGAACGATATCACCATTTTCAATCGATTCCTTGGTGTTTTATACTGTCTCTCCGACAACAATGCAAAAATTTGATACGCCCAAAGAATAATACGGTAGTTGTAGCACAACTTTGGGCTATCGATTCCACAGAGAGATGGAAAAATGCTCAAAGGATAAAAAAATGGATGAATTATCCTCTTCAATGTTTGAAATGTGATATTAGAATCAATAACTTGAGGTAGTGAAGAGTCGGAATTCCCTCAATTGGACGATCAATTATTTATTTTATAACTTAATTAGAGAATTTTCATCCCAACTCTCTAATGAGAGGATTTATCGTGAAAATCAATTTAATTCACAAATGTAATCCTGTAATCTAGGCTTATGATATATTCGCATAGTTTTATTGGATCAAAGATCGACCAATAGTCACTGAACTATGCACCTTGTTATAAATCCGTCACTGAACTATGTACAGTGTTACCCATCAATCACTGAAGTTAACGAAATTTCCCACTTGAGTGATGGGTTGATAACAAGGTGCATAGTTCAGTGACTATTATAATACATTTTTAAGTTGAGTTGTGAAATATAACACTTGGCGAAGTTCATTGATCATGAAATACATTTTTTAAGTTTAGTTATTAAGTAGTAATACTTGGCAAAATTCAGTAGCCATTCACGTAATTAACCCAATTTACAGTTTATAGTTTCTTGTATGAAATTTTTTTACTCCTAAGTGATATTTTACTCATAGATAATTTCTTTTACATATAATTTAATATTTAACTTATAGAGTTAAATATTTACTTTAGGTTTTTAGCTGGTATTTTTAATTATAAGTAAATTTTACAATTCTAAATTAATTTGGTACTTTTAAATAATTTTTACGCATAAGTGATTTTTTAGTTATAAATTAAAAGCAATTTTTTTATATTTCTAAGTGATTTTCTTGTCTTATTAGTAGTATTGTTACTTTATAAAAAAGTTTTTTACACAAACGTGGTTTTATTCTTATAAGAAATTTTTTACTTATAATTAATTTTTGCTCACAAATATTTTTTAGTTAATATATTTATTTTTACAAGTTAGTTTTGAATAAAATATGTTGGTTGAAAATAATTATTTTCTAAGATAAAATAGAAGAGAATGTGAGAAACGACAAAAAACGCTTATTTTGTGGGTTAGAGAACAGATCAAATTTACACTATACCAATTTTGACTAGTGATAAGTAAATTTTTGTACACTTATTAGGGGCCATATTACTAAGTTTTGTGTCGTTTTATTCTTTCATTTTACTTAACTTATGTTACTTTTTATCTTATTTCAGTTCTGGACCTGTTTCTAAGCAATTAGAAAAGAAAGAAGGATAAATCGGCCAAATTGATGGAAGTTTGGGGACTAATATGCATTTGAGTAAAATTTAAAGCACTAAAATTGAAGTAATTTGATTTGAAGGACCAAGATGGAAGAAAGAATGAAGAAAATGCCTGAAAAGAAATTCGCGAGAGTTTTATACCTAGGCAGCCGCCCAGTTATGTTTCTGGTGACCGCCCGGCCATCAGCATCATTAACAGAAGCAATATTTTTTAGCGTGGGTGGCCACCTCATTTACCACTAGGCCCTCGCCCAGGCCAGATCGACAAATTCTTTTTGGTTTTCTAACTTAATTACAACTCTTATGGAAATGAATCTTGGGCATCTTTTAAAACCCTAGGGCCATCCAAAAGTGAGGGAGAGGCATTACAACATATTTTGAAGAGCTTTTGGAGCAAAGAAAAAGAGGAAGAACACGAATAACAACACCACGAAGTGACGATTGAAGTGAATAATTCAATTGATGATGTCGTTCTTTCATTATTTTTCTGATTTTTTTCTAGGCTAGATTAATTTTGTACTAGGGGACGATGAACTATGTAATTTGATTTTTAATTCTTAGTTTTACATTTTTGACATCAAAAACATGTTTTGAGATATTTGAATGGTTTGTATGATTCTTTTTTTCTCCATGATTATTGTCCATGTAATTATGTGACCGTTGTGACTTATTTCATGCATTCGAGAGAGGGGGAATAAATTCAACATATATAAATCATCATAATGTCCGTTAGGGGATAGAAATATACCGCTATGTCTTATGTGAATCTTTAAGTGTTCATAAAAACTCATGCATTCTTGTATATTTGCATCATCATAGAAATATAGTTGGGTTATATATGAGAATATGTTTAACTTTACTCGAGAGAATCTATTAAATAATTTAGGAACATTGATTCTTCAATATTTCCAATCGTGTGTCAATGTGTAGAACTAGGTTTAAAATGATTATTACATAGGGATTCATGATCCTAGTACATTCATCACATATTAGAAAATACATCAAATCACATTTATCACCAATTTACATTTAGTTAGTTAATTCATTCATACTTGCATAATTAACATTAATTTAGGTATAATTTCATCAAAATGAACATTCTCATTTTTATTGTTTCGGTTAAGGTCAAGATAATTACAATTAGAACTAATAAATCTCTATGAGAACGATACTTGGACTCAAAATCCATTTTACTACTTGTTAATGAACCATACACTTGCGGTAGTTTTAATCCGAAATATATTTTCGTGAACAAGTTTTTGGCGCCATTGTCGGAGATTTAACTTTAGTTTGATTTTATTTACCTTGACACTAATTCGAACTTTTATTTTATTGCTTTTGTTTTTGGCTAACCCGTATTATTAATCAATTTCGTGTTTGCACTCTCTCCCTATACTTTTTCAAATAATTGCATGATTCTAACTTGGTAAGGTAATGAAACTTTTGCAATGGATAATCTCGACATAAATTATGAAGATATACTTGGAGGATAATTATGGATTGTTCTCGTACTGTGGTTTACACAAACTGAGATTTATGAGGTTTATAGAATATTTAAGGTGTCAGAAGCAAGCAACTGACTAAAATGACAAAGGGTACATGCTCGTTCGAGATTTTATACCTTACAATTGGGACGAGGACATCAAACTTGTAGGAGATGGTCCTCCTCTATTAGAAGAAAAGGTAATTGCAAAGTATTTCGAAAAAATGGTCAAGTTGGATGAAAGCTGGGAAGAATTTGAACATTTGGGGTATAATCCACTTGAAGGGGTAGTCGGGACCGACTTCATATTGCCCGTGGACTTAGATTGCGAACTAATTATTCCACTCGATGAAAGTTCAACAATTGAAGAAGAGCAAAAAACGAGTGAAAAATTAATCACAATGGAGCTAAACGAGGATGGAGGCGATCAATAAGGAGGAAATCAACTTACATTTTTCTGACTTTATTGATTGTCCAAAAATTGATTTTGTGATTGACCCTGACGAGGAGATACAAATCTACATAGTTGAAGTTGAGTCACATGGAATATACAAGTCTTATTATGTTGAAAATGGCAAGGAAGAGGTGTGGATATCAAAAGAAAAGAGGATCAAATCCAAAAGAAAAAAAAGGACAAGGCATCAAAAGCCTTCTTTAGGTTCCCATGATCATCCGCCATATAGTCGAGTTATAGACTATAAACAAGCGCTTGTTGGGAGCCAACCCAACAATTATTTTCGTTTTTACCAATTTATTTATTCCATCTATGATATTAACTTAGAAACTATGTTTAGTTTCTTTAGTTTTGATAATTACTTGTCATCCATCATCTAGTTAGATCACGAAGACGCCTAATGAGCAAAAGTTATGTCCACTTCCAGCAAATGACACTTTGACTTCAATTTTCTGCCATCATCTGCATCACCACTATCTCCATATTGATCAGGGGATAATTCGTTAGTGACTTATGTGCTTAGTCTATTTTGTCACTCTACTTTGCACTACACAATTTTTATTGAAGGCAATGTTTTATCTAAGTTTGGGGGTGGTTGGTAGAATTTCCCGGATAATTATGGATTGTTCATCAAATTTTTCTTTTTATTTTCTGTGTGACTGTGTGACTAAAAAAATTCAATGTTTTATTTATTGTTTCATGTACTTGTATGGGTTCAATAGATTTGCCAGCTACGATGTCAAATATTGGAATTAGTATGAACTATAAATGATAAAAAAATATGGCACTATTAGATTAGTCAAAGCTTGTTTATGCTAAACTTGACATTTTTTATGCACGATACTCATGTTTAACATATTTGGTTGATAACTTGGTCCATTACTTAGAAATAGTTGAACATTGTATATAACTCGAATAACCTACATAGTATTAATCCATAATCCAATTATAGAGTAGTTTGGAGATGGTTGAGCTTTACAGGGGGACTTTGACATGAGTAGGGATTTCGTGCATGAAATTTTCTTGTGTAGATTATCTTAAAACAATGAGATGAAGATGAGGTGAAAGTATTAAATTAGGGTGGAAGGGGGGTTTAGAGGCTGAATGTCTAAAAGAAATGGGGCATTGCACTAATCTTTGAGTAAATAAAAGCATCTTTTTGAGCATGTATAACTCTAGTGATTAAGCATGTGGGGATGGTTGAAAACCTGGTGCCTTATGGTCATCTAACTTGGGAGTCATCGGCCTAAAGCTCACTACAGGGGTTATATAGAAATCAAATAAGAAGATGTTTGATTAAAAAAAATTATATGGAGAAAACATGAGTAATAAAAAAACAATTACATTGATTAAGCCACAGACATTCGGTTGATAGAACCATATCTGTAATACGAGGCAAGTAGCTTAATTTAATCTTAAAGGTTAAAGTAATAAAAAAATAGGAGAGTCTCTACTTGTTGAAGTGTGAACTGTAATAGTAAGATCTATCCTAACTAAGATATGGAAAAGTTCAACTTAGGATGCACCCTGGGGAAATTAAGTGAAAAGAATAAGTTTGGAGGTATGTGCATCTCTCGAACGAAATAAGGAAATATTTGATTACTATGAGCAAGGTGTTGAGCCAATCATGAGATTGAGATGTCTACATGAGTTTACACACACACACACACACATCAAGTTAAGCATATAACATGTTGAGATTGATTTGATTTTCACACTGTTTAAATTGTTCAGTTTGTTGATTACTAAATTCTGATTTTGAGACACGACATGTCATTTAATCGTTTTTTATGTGGAATTAAGTTTTAGTTTTGTTTAAGGACGAACAAAGGTTTTAGTTTGGGGTGTTTGATAAGTGCATTTTTGTGCACTTATTCAAGGTCATATTACTAAGCTTTTGTGTCCTTTTTTATTGAATTTTACTTAACATAGGTTACTTTTATCTTATTTCAGTTTTGGACCTGTTTCTAAGCAATTGGAAAAGAAAGAAGGATAAAGGCCAATTGATGGAAGTTTGAGGACTAATATGCATTTGAGTAAAAGTTGAAGCACTAAAATTGAAGTAATTTGATGTGGATGACCAAGATGGAAGAAATAATGTAGAAAATGGCTGAAAATGGAAACCACCCAGTTATATTGGTCGGGGTGGCCACCCGGCCATCAACATCATTAACAGAGGCAATTTCTTTAGCCTGGCTGGGCAACAAAGACAATTTTTTTTAGCTTGGGCGCCCCCAGCCCAAATCGACAAAAAAAATAAAATTGGTTTCTTAATTTGATTACAACTCTTATAGAAATCAACATATCTTGAAGAGCTTTTGGAGCAAACAAAAAGAAGAAGAACATGAATAACAACACTACGAAGCGAAGATTGAAGTGAAGAATTCAATTGGTGATGTCGTTCTTTCATTATTTTTCTGATTTTCTTCTCTCCATCATGCTAGGCAGGGTTAATTTTGTACTAGGGAAAGATGAACGATGTAATTTGATTTTTAATTCTTAGTTTTACATTGTTGACATCAAAAATATGTTTTAGTATATTTGAATGGTTTAAATGACTTTATTTTCTCCATGATTATTGTACACATAATTATGTGAGTGTGGTAACTTATTTCATGCATTCGAGAGAAGGGGAATATGTTCAATATATGTAAAGCATCATAAGATCCGATAGGGAATAGAAATATATCGTTATGCCTTATGTGAATCTTTAAGTGTTCATTGCATCCATCATAAAAATATAGTTGGGTCATGTATGAGAATATGTTTAACTTTACTCGAGAGAGACTGTTGAATAATTTAGGAACATTGATTCTTCAATATTTCCAATCGTTTGTCAAGGTGTAGAACTAGGTTTAAAATGATTATTACATAGGGATTCATAATCCTAGTACATTCATCATATATTAGAAAACATCTCAAATCACATTCATCACCAATTTACATTTACTTAGTTAATTCATTCATACTTGTACAATTAACATTAAGTTAGTTATAACTTCATCAAAAGAAACATTCTCATTTTTATTATAATTTCGGTTAAGGTCAAGATAATTAGAATTAGAAATAATAAATCCTTGTGGGAACGATACTCGGACTCAAAATTCATTTTACTACTTGTTAACGAATCGTACACTTGCGGTGATTTTAATTCAAAATATATTTTCTTGAATATCTCGTGCCCAAAAATATTGGCAAATATCGATTTTCAAACTCCTCACAAGTGTTGCTTCCCAAAATCGATTGAAATGGATGAAAAAAAACTCCCAAACAGGCCATTAGGAGTTCTTATATTGATTGTAAACTTGATTTTTCTTGTTTGTTATTGATCAAGGAGAAAACTGTGAGTTTAAATGAAATTGGACCGAAGGTGTGCGAAATCTTAAAACTTGGGATCAAAATAATCAAATTGATAGTTGAAGGACTTGATTTTCAATTAAAAGGATGACAAGTGAATAAAAAGTAGCAACCGAGGACCAACATGTATAGCTTTGGAAGATCGATGCCCTCGCGAACTCAAGAACACGTTTTGTAGCAATCACAAGGGAAAGAATTAAAAAATCAATGCGATCGCAACACATTTCTTTATGCAATGGCATTGATTATTTCGAGGATAATTTTGAGATTTTTATTGTTTCCTACTTGGACTCGGATTTTACATAGGAAATATCTTTGGACTCATTTTTAGATATTAGATTCTTATAAATATTTTGCATTATTCTTTTATTAAGGACGCACAATTATAGATAAAAGAACACATTTTTTCAAGATCAATCCACAAAAATATAGGGTTTGCAAGATTTTATGCCTGGAAAAAAAATATTATTGGTGCAAGATTCAATTCTTTCGCTCATCAAGATTTCAAAACTCGGTGATGAACTCTATTCCTTTTAGTTATTTTTCTTTCATTAGCACTACAAAGAAAAAAAATACTGATTTTGCGACAAAAAAATGTTGTCGCATATAGATATGTTGTTGCAAAAATAATATCGCAACGAAAATATGTTTGTTGCACTATATAAGTCACGAAATGTATTCTTGCAAACTTTCGGTCATTCATCGTATTAACAAAATTGCAACACTATTTAATTGATGCAGAAAATATGAAATAACAAAACAATATTTGTAGTTGAATGTTGTCGCAATGCATATATATCGCAAAAAATTAAATAGGATGACAAGTCAGTTTGTTACAATAAGTATTCCAATAATTTTTTTATGAAAACAACGTTTGTTGCGAATGTTGAGTCACATAATGTATTATGCGACAACTTTTCTCATTCATCGCATTAACAAAATCGT
Organism: Fraxinus excelsior; assembly: GCA_019097785.1. Lineage (NCBI taxonomy): Eukaryota > Viridiplantae > Streptophyta > Magnoliopsida > Lamiales > Oleaceae > Fraxinus > Fraxinus excelsior. Next base: position 18,688,029 of record CM032640.1, read on the forward strand.
AACACTATTTGTTTGATATAGAAAATATGAATTAGTAACACGATATTTGTAGCTATAATGTTGTCGCAATGCATATATGTCGCGAAAAATTAAAAGGACGACAAGTTTGTTTGTCGCAACAATTATTCTAGTAAAGTTTTTATGAGAAAAAAGTTTGCTACGAATATTCTTTTAAGGATGTAACTTTTACTACATATTCTATTTTGTAACAATACATACTTGTACTAATATATCTTTAATAATAAGTAATGTTTGAAACGAAATATGTTTTACAATGTGTTTGATATGCACATAATATATTTTAAGATATCCAACATTTGTAGTACAATTTATTATGTAACAAATGGTGTTTGTAATTAAATTTATTTCATAACATAACATAAAGAGTTTATTGCGTCATCATTTGTGCAATGATGTATAGTTGTTGTCTAATTTATTTCATGATTATTTATATATGTTGTTGCCTAATGTATTTCGTGATTATTTATATATATCACATATTTTATTTTACAATATATAAAATTATTCTGCAAATTATTTTGTTACAATGAATATTTATTTGTGTCAAGTTTGCTTGTAGTTAAATTTATTTTGCAACACAAAAATTATATCGCTTCAACAATGTACAATTGTCGCCTAATTTATTATATCTTTATTTATGTATGTTGGGAATTCTATTTTAAACATATAATTTTCAATTTCTTTGTCGCAGTAGAATTATTACTATGGTACACATTTATTTTAAAATGTAACTTACTTCATTAAAATAACTCGTGACTTTATGAAAAGAATGCTTCAATGTACAATTATTAAAATATAAATGATATCAAAATAGGTAAAGAAAAAAAATTCATATTAATGTTGACCAACTATATATAGATCAATGTATTATTTACAAACTTGGTTACCTCCAAAATCAAAACAAATACAACTAAAATATATGCTAGTAATTTTGTGATCTAACTACTTGGGGGTGGTTCACCAAACCTGGAAAGAAGAAAATAAAACTAGAAATGCGGAACAAATAATAAATAATTCAGTGGACAACTAAATAACCTTCTTGACTTCAAGATATACTTTCAGTTCACACTCAATTTGTTATTTGATCAAATGAAAATTCCTATAATCCACAACTTTAGAAATTAATGAAATATTAGGTTCAAGAAAAATATGTTAAATATTTCATATTAACAAGATAGATGATGCAAAACATCCAAGGAATTCAATTCTTACAAGTTGTTCGTGACTACAAATTTAAGACAAAGTTCAAATGCAGCAAGATTAATAGAGTCTTTTAAATTTGAAAAAGGGATAAATTGTGTTTACACTCTACAAGAGTACAAACCATAATGCATATTAAAAAAAAAAAAAAAACAACTATTTTTTACAATCGAATAAATACCAAACTAAGGCAATGAATTGTACAGCATCCTATTGCTTCCAATATGTTCTGCTGTACTACTTAAAATAAGATACTACATCCAATTGGAGACTCGACCACGTGTAGGATAGGTTTATTGGAAAGTCAGTTGCTAGTTCTAACCAACCTCTATCAAACTCATGCAGCAAGACTAGCCATACAACTTTTTCTATTTTGGGGATGACTTGAATATGGGTGTTGGCATTTCATTACTTAGGAAACAAAATGCCACAATAATTTCCCATGCATTGTGGATTCTATTACGGGGAATCAGGCAACAATTCCCAAACTAAGATCCTAATACCTAACCTGCCTGCAGACAGGCTCCCACGTCCGCTTTTCTTGTGTGATTTTCTATCACTCCGAGAAACTAATATCGTTGTCCACTTCTAATTCAGATGTTTTTGGAATAAATAATTTAATTATGCCAATCTCGTTCATCAGTTCAATTTAGAATCTTTACGAAAAAAAAAAGTAATAAACAGAATTATAATCAATTTTTGCCAACAAATCTTATACCAATGCTAAACACAAACTACATTAAAACTGGAAAAATGTGCATATTCGCATGGGCATATATAGAAAGTGTTACGGAAGCTCGCTCCAAGAAGGTGATTTCCGGGCTCATTCAATCCAATACTGGCTTCTCAACACCTCAAATCTACGACCCACTACTGCAACCACTTGTTCACTTAGTTTGCTCGAGATTGCACCCACAAAGAACACGAGTAGTGTTTTATTGTAGCCACCAAAGCAAGAAAGGAGTTGGAGAAGATGGGTTAATGATATAGACAACTAGCTTTGCAGTTTGAAGAAGTACTTGACAGAAAATTGACAAAAAAAGACCGCGCCAGGGGCAATTTTGTTATTTGTCGCGACGGTGTCAGAATGGGCTTAAATTTGACAAAATGATTGGAAACGGCCCGAAAAATGGGACTCGGGACATAGCCCGAGATCTCGGGATTTTAGCCAAATTCATTCGTTTAGGCCTTCAAATAAGTAGTTTCCATATTTTCCGTTTCGAATTTTCGCTATTTCGGAACGTTTTATTATTCTATGTTTTTAGGGTTTCTTATAACGCCTATTTAAAGGAATTTTAAAGTTTTCTGGAGATCATTCATTGAATAAAAGGTTTCGTTCTTAGAGAATTTCAGTTTTCTTATTTTCAAGATTTACGTTTGTAAATCTTTCACTTCCGTTCTGCGTCAAGTGGTATTAGAGCTCGAATTTACCATGTTCAATGGCCAACAACAACGAAGTCGAAAGAAATCATCCTCGCGACGCTGGTCGCAGGGATAAAGATGCAGATCTGAGGGCAGCAATTGAGGAACTCGGCAGGCGATGGAAAGGTTAGAGACTATGGTTCAGCGTTTGTTGGAGCGACAACCTAATCTCCCTTCTGTCAATCCCCTTGCTCCTGTTGAGGGAATCGCCCTTGATCGTCGTGGGGATAGGGATGGGCGTTACCCTAGAGCAGTGAGAAATATGCAGTATGAAGATATCAACGATGAAGAGTCTGAAGAGGATTTTACGGAGAATCAGCAACAGCAAAACCAATCCAAATATAGGATCCACGCCGACATACCATTGTTCCATGGGAAGTTACAGATTACGGAGTTCCTGGATTGGATCTCAGAGGTCGAGAGGTTCTTCGATTTTACTGAGGTCGTGGAGTGGCATCAAGTCAAACTGGTTTCATATAAATTGAGAAGTGGGGCTGTTGTTTGGTAGGAACAGTTGCAGATGGATAGGCGGCGCCAAAGCAAGGCTCCTGTCCGATCTTGGAGGCGGATTAAATTGCTTATGATAAAACGGTTCTTGCCACCTGATTATGAGCAATTTATATTTCAAAGTTTCCAGAATTGTGTGTAAGGAAATATGTTCGTTACAGATTATACTGAGGAGTGGTCCAGGCTTTCTGTCCGTGACAATCTAAGCGAAACTGAGGGACAACAGGTTTCCAGGTATTTGGGAGGATTGAAACCATCTATTCGAGCTAAGATCGCTCTCAAGTGGTGTGGACAGTAGATGAGGCGCATAACATGGCACTGAAAGCAGAACTGATGGAGAAAATGTCTGGTCGTTTTTCAAATTACAAGAAGGACATGGGTGAGTCATCTTATACAACGGTGAACAAAGACATGTTTACACTAGTTGATAGCCAGGCTCAGTCTAAACCTGCTGCAGACCAGGTTCAAAGAAGTGCTGTCTCCAACAATAACCAAGCTGGGACTCACCCAGCAACAGTTGCAAATGAAGCCTCGCAAGCGCCAAACCCGTATGCTAAATCGGGTGGTTTTAAATTGGAGTTGTTTTGGTGTCGTTCGGTACGAGGCATTAGATACCATGCAGCTTCGGGAACCAAGTCAATTGTAAATTCAACTTGCATGTCTTGTGGAATACCTGGTAGATCTTTTGGAAATATGTTTTTAAGTTCTCGCATAATGTTAATATCATTAATAGTCGTTTATGTATGTTGTGAATCGATGATATTAACTAGGAATCCTTGACATGACTCCTTTCCCAACATCTTCTCCTCTTGAATAGCTGATACAAGTCGAGGTAGAGATTTGATCTTTACTCCAAAGAACTGAAACTCTTCCTCTCTTAGTCTGTTAAACAATACTTCTTTCTCGTGACATCAAATGGTCGCATGATTAAGTCCCAACCAGTCCATGCCTAAGATAACATCGAAATCTTTTATCTCCAAAATGCACAAGTCCGCCTATAGTACTTTCCCGTCAATATCTAACTCTATACCCTTAGTCATCTGATTTGTGCAAAGATTTATTCCTGAAAGGATGCTAACCTCTAATTCAATATTCATTTTCACACATGCAAGGTTTGACTTAGCTACGAAGGATGCAAAGATAAAAGAGTTTGTAGCTCTAGAGTAAAAAAGTACATAAGTAGGTACATCAGATAATAACAAAATACCTATTTTCGAATTTATAGTGTTAGACGTAGGGACCATAGGGTAGAGATAATGCAATGTGTTGTATTATTTAAAAAGAACATAAGCAAGTACGGAAAAAAATAATGACAAAATACTTGCCATCACATTCGGATTCTGATCTGCCTCATGCTGATTAAGTGCAAATACTTAGGCCTTTCCATTTTTGTTCTTGTCTTGATCATCATCCTTCTTCTTTCGATGCGCTATACCATTAAGAGCAATATGTCCTGTCTTACCACACCGAAAGCACATGTTCTTTCCCAGTAAGCATTCACCTCTATGGAGTTTATTACATTTAGGACAAGGGGTGGGAGTCTTTTATTATGCCAATTATGTCTGTCTTTGCTCTGATTGTTCCACTTTCTTTTTCCCGTGCCTTGCTCTACATAGTGCTGAAATGTAGTCCTCTGATATGAAGTAGCATGAGCCTTCTCCAACATTTCACGATATGAAGTAAAATGATGAGACATAATGATCATGCCGATCTCCAGTTGTAATCCATTTTCGAACCTCCTGGTCTACTTAACTTCTGTATCTACCAAGTGCGGAACATACCTTGAGAGCTACTCAAACTGCCTCTCGTAATCAGTAAGCTACCTATTTCCGTGTCTAAACTGCAGAAACTTCGATTCCTTGAAGTCTCTTTAAGCCTGTGGAAAGTACTTTGCCATCACTTCCTCCTTAAATTGCTCCCAAGATAGGTTATGATGCTACTCTTTAGTCCTATTACGTGAGACGAATTCCCACTAGTAATTAGCTGTCCCAACAAACATAAATTCCGCGCATAGTACCTTTTGTGCATCCGTACAAGCAATGTGTCGGAATATGCGTTCCAGACTTCTTATCCACTCCTCAATAGCAAGTGGGTCGGAATCGCCGTCGAAAGTAGGAGGTCTTGTACCTACGAAACTGCTCAACCACTGAGATAGTTCCAGGGACAAAAGGATGTGCATTTTGATGTGGCGATGTATTTTGTGGTGGAGGTGCTTGATTCTGCCCGCTCAGCTCTTGGACCGCTCCCAATAAATCACGCATCAGATTTGTGTGGGTAGGTGGTGCCATTTCCTAAAGAATTTAATATAAAGTTACGATCACATACTAGTACTAAGTCTAACATATTTACCTATTTTATCGTAATACATATCATCAATTGAGTTAGAAAACAAACTGCATGTCTTAAGAATCTTAAACGTAGACATTTCAAAATATTGAAGTTATGCAAAAAATTTAAATAAATTCTTCTCCTTACCCCTTTACATACCTTAGAGTCGTCGAGGGGGTCGATTGGTGGTCGTTGAGTACCAACGATCATTCTCATATTTAATAACTTTAAATTGTCATTATTCTTAAATTCATAGATCTTCAGAGAAATATACACTTTTTTAAACAAATAGTAAACATGGAAATGACTAAGCAAATACACATTTTATTACACGTAACATTGGAACAAGAAGGTCCAATATTTATATGACATCGTCCATGTACGTGTATATATATATATATATATATATATATATATATATATATATATATATATATATATATATATATACACACACATATACATATACATATACATATATCGATGGTTCACGAGATTCTGCAATTCACACCAAGTATCGCATTTTGATGCGTTCTTCATCGATGCGAGATCCAAGATATCTGTTGCCGAGAGTCGTTTTGATTTCGACACACGTCCGATCCCCGGGTGCACGCCGCGAACGGGGCACCGGTCGTCGCTCCTACCGATTGAATGGTTCGGTGAAGTGTTCGGATCGCAACGACGTGAGCGGTTATATATATATATATATATATATATATATATATATATATATATATATATATATATATATGCAGAAAACATAAATAGCAAGATAATCACCAAATATCATAATTAAGTTAAAATTCTCAAGTCATCATACGAAATTACATGACCAAATAAATTGTCCCATATTTTAAAAAAATTAAATTTAACGAGTCTAAAAAATTTAAACTAAAGATTTCTGCTAAAATTTGAAATTTAAGGCATGTTACATTGATTTCATTTTACTATGTCTCATAAATCTTGGCACTACGACTGCACCTCATTGCCCGCCAATCAACGACTCGTTCTAACCTGTGAGGAGTATGGAAAATGATGAGTACATGAGAATACTCAATAGGAGCTTAAAAATATGGTGCAATCCCGAATAGAATATTTAAATCATGCATCAAGAAAAATCATACCGTCATCATATCTTTAGAAACCGATAAGAGCTCATATTATATCATATCATTTGTACTGGAATGACCATAATATCATGTCATAAAATGTCATATCATATCATATCATATCATATCATATCATATATTTAACTTTCATAAGTATAAAATTTCATCAGCATGAATGAAAATAATTTAAACGGGCTAAATAACTACACCTCTTTTCCTACCTTGTTGAATTAAATGCGTTCTAGAAAGATGAAAAAAAAAAACTCCAAATCACGTTCCAACTATCTTCCTACTTGAGTGTCATGTATAAAAGTATATCTTTCTTTTATTGATTGTGTCATAAATCTATAAGTAGCAATAATAACATAAACTCTAGAAAGTTGGTGAATAGTGGGAAACGTGTGGGAGTTGAATATGGTAATAGATAGGGATATTGGAAATTAAATTTGGCCAAATTCTTTCACTTTAAGATTCTCACACATGTCAAATAAATCCCAACTAAAAAAAATATAAAATAGAATAAAATAAGAACAAACAAACACATCATACACGTGGCACACTTTCTCTCATTCCTTTAAAATACAATTCAGACAATATCTTTCAACCTCAACATTTTTGGCTTCGCTAATCTAAATTCACTTTTTCTCGAGCCTAAAATCCATAATTAATCACGACTTATCTAACGAGCATAATATTCATATACTTATCATACTCGGTCAAAATATAAATATATGACCCAAATAAAAATTGAAATTGCTATATATCATTTTAGTCCCTAACTTTCAAAACATCAAGGCATCAAGATATAGCACACAAAAATCTAAATTCTATTGTATGAAAATTTTTGGGGGCATTACAAAATAAATTTTGTAGTAATTACTTAGTAAAATAGAAAATATATCTAATTTTACAACACATCAATTTGTATATAATTTAAAGAATCTTTTTTAATGATGAACATGATATTTTTTATTAATATTTATTTATTATTATTTTTCAATTTTTAATATGCGATGATATATTTTAGAAATGAAATCTAAGATCATAAGAAATTATGTTATTAGAAATATTTTTTCAGGATATTTCAAATACTAATTTTTTGAGGTTATTCGTATATAATATGTCATATTTTAACGTCTTAAACAAATAAATTTTAAATAACGCGACTTCAAAGAAATTCAAGTAGCAAGACTTGTACTTAAAAAATTGTTTCATGACAACTTAATTAAAATATGTTTATAGATTTTTACACTAAAAAGTATTTTTTTATTCAAATAAATTTGGGATTGTAACCCCAGTGATGATGAATAGAGATGTCAATCCGGGTGGTCCGAGTCAGGTCGGCCCACTAACATATAAGTCTGGTAACCGCCCACGTGAAAAAAAAAGTCTGTCCGCTACGGGTTCTGGGCCGGTTCCGGGTCGGTCCACAATTTTGGACTACAACCCAGGCCCGCCCACTGACCCATTCGGGTCGAGTCCATGTGGGTCACGGGTCGCAGTTTGTTCCGATTTGGCCCGTATGATTATATTAAATAAAATTATAAAAATATATAGTTTTTCGTATTTATAACAAAAAATATTTTTTTTGTTAAATGTAAATTAAGAATTGAATGAAATGATAAATTCATATTTATACCAAGAAATGTTTACATAGAATTCAAATTTAATGTTATATGAATTATTTATAACTTTGCAAAGTTAAATTTAACATAAACAAATAACAACTAAATGCATTTCTAATTACTATTATCAAATATTTATAGAATAAGTACATCCCAACTAGGTTGGTACCTACTTTTACTATAATTTATAGTTTAAGTACATCCAACTACGTTGGCACCTACTTAACTATAATTTTTAATTTTTTTTCACGGACCGTGATTAATTGCTCCCCGTGAAGGTGCAACCCGTGAAGTCCGCGGGTCACATCTCCTTGACCCGTGAACCGCCCGCTTGGGTCACGGGTCAGCCCGAAATCCCTGATCGATCCGAACCGATTTTCACAGGTTTGGCTGACACGTCCGTCTTGATACCTCTAATGATGAATATCATTTTTTTTAAAAGGACTCTACAATTAAAAACTCTACTCATAATAGTAGTGCTAAACGAACCTAAGAAAAGTTCTTGATTGTAATAACCCCCCCCCCCCCCCCCCCCAAAAAAAAAAAAATCAAAGTAAATAAAATTATTGTTTCTTTTCAATCATATCATGTTTTCTTTTTTGTGGTCATACCTTCCTAAGCTTATTAGGAAATGCTTTCTAGTTATTTTTATTGATTTTGACTGTTTTTGAATGACGCTGTTTATGAGAGACTTAGAAATTCAATGCTTATTAGTTGTCTAGTGCATTGGTTTTGGAGTAGTATTTTTATTTATTTTATTTTATTTTTTTTGAGAATATGGTTGAAAAAGAAGGAAAAGTTTTTTGATTTATATGTAATATTATTTTATTGAAAAATATATGGTTAAAATAAGAGAGATAAAAATGTATTATAAATTTAATGGGGGGCAAATGGGGGCTTGGTTTATCATTTTTATCCGACCAAATAGATTTTTTGGTCTTTTTCAAATTTTCGTCTAATTTTATCCTCTTTAAAATAATTATTTTCAAATATACCATACAAAGGAATTAAGCTTGAACAAAATGAAAGAAATTTCTCTACAAATAAATCACTATCTCCAGACACTTTAAAAAGGGAAATGCCCTGAAATGCCGCATTTCCTCACAGGGGGCTTACAAGGCACAAGCCCCTCACAAGGGGGCTGGGCCCCACATGTATTTCTTTTAAAAAAAAATTGCAGCGGGCCCCCACCATGAGATTTTCTCGTGTACTTCATTAAAAAACTCCACTTATTTTAAAACTCACTCTTGAAATCTTCCATCAGGTACTCTATCTATTCTTTTATACTTGTTAATGTTATTTTTCTTGGTTATATCTAGTTCTTTAATACCTCTTATGATTGTTTGATTAATTCAATGAACATCATCCATTTTTTTTTTTTCCTCTTGTGAGCACATTTTCAAACTTCAACTTAGGGCACAGCAAATTGAACTAATTAAATTTGGCATCTTGGTACTATTGGCAGTAGATTCATTGTTACTATATATCCTAGTCTCATTGCTTTCTAGACTACTTAATTATGTGATTTATTTATGGTTATCATTATTATATGCCATTTTTCGTTGTTAATTGCTATTTATTTATTTATTTTTTGTTTATTATATCCTCAATTTTGTAATGTTAGATGTCCTAATGTCACGGTTTCGATAATGACGACCTTCTCATGTGCATTTCCATGTGTACATCATATCCATATGATGTTTCTCCTATTACTTAAACTTATATTAAGGCAACAGCCTATTGTACGAACCACTTCAAGTTGAAACGAATCAATTGTTTGAATTCATGTTCAATGCTGATGAATGTCCTCTATTAAGTATTTAGCACAAAGAATTTAGATGTACCTACTCATGGAAATTAGATTCATTTTTCTTCATCTTATAATCAGTCCAAAATTTTAGTACATATACAATAGAAAATGATTGAGTAAATTATGTAAAGCATGATGATCTGTAAAGTGTGTACATTTACTCATATTGTTCACATGAATGTACCTTTTTCTATATATATGTGAATATGTTTAGCCCCTATTTGTTGGGGTTAAAAATTATAATTTTAGCATATTTTGATAGAAGTTGATGAAATATATGGTTAAAAAATTGTGGGTATGTTAAAATATGAGTATAAACTAATTGTTGACTTATATTAAGATTAAAATCTGAATTTTAATTCCTGCCAAATCTACTTAATTGTAAACTTCCAATCATGGATTGAACTGTTTTAAGAATTATTAATTAAATCACCCAAAATAGGGTCCTCATAAACGCCCAAAATTGATACTTTAAAAAACCCTCATAATATGTCGTCCAAAACTCCCAAACAGACATTTAGAAAACATTTTGTGGAAGCATTAAATTATAAGTGTTTTAACATTCACAGGCATGCAACATATATAACAGAGGACACAACTAGTGAAGTAATGAAATGGTAGAAACATATACAAAACCCAATACAAAGTACATAAACACAATATAAAAGCAAATATATGGTGATATTAAAGTACAATATAAGAAGAAGAAGATAAAAGCTGTGTAGAATTTTTCTCTCCTTCTCTAGCTATAGGAGCTTCAGCTGAAAAAGAAAATTATCGATCAACCTGCCATGTTACCAAGTAACCTAATTTTCATATAACAATGGAAAGTCAACTGAGTGAACTTAAATGGTAGTCTGTCGGATGAGACCCACTCCATTGATGCCAATTTGGCGCTTTGATTTCTTTTTAACTTTTAGTTTAAAATTGTTACTTTTTGAAAAAAAAAATCACCACTGATAAATTAAATCAATTCGCCACTATAGATGGTGAAAGGTCACAAAAGAATACAGTAAAGATTGAACAATGAGTGGCCACATTGTGGGCAGTCGTGTTACTTGAGCCAGTAAAGATCTAATGTCTGACAAAATTACTGCTTTAAGAAAATAGGAAAATTTGAATTTCAGATTTGTAACACTTAAGAAATTTCATTCATTCAACTGCCACAATTTGAAAGCCAATGTACGTTGTAAAACTCCCGGTCTTTGAATGCAACTATCGTTGGAACTTATGGAATAAATTTTATACAAGTAAATTTTAAAAAGTCTCCAATTTGTGTGGTGACTAATCACAAGTCGCGACTCTTCAAATTCTAGGAGTATAATCAAAGAGCCATGTTGTTTTGGAATAGATGTAACTATTCAAAAAGTCCATTCCAAAAGGTACATATAACAAAAATTTATAACTTTTTGATAGGGTGTAATCTACACAATTAATTATGAAAATGTGTGATCTAATTGTTAAATTTATTTTGTGCCAAATGATACGTTCGTTCATAGAAATATGTGAAAATCTATAAATATGGCCCTCCTAATTCCTTCTCTCCAAATAATTGATTTCTAATTCATTCTCTCTTCAAATTCTATTAAAATAATGTTCAAATTATTTTTGGAGTTTCGTGTTCGATATTTACTATTCAATATCTTACGTCTTAGAAGAGTGCGATCAATCATTAGTTCACCCCGATAAAATTAATATTGTTCTATATTAATTTTAAAAGAAGTATTGTATCTTGGAAAACAAATATACATTTGATCCTATTAGCACTAGTATAGAGGTGAAATCCATCTTAAGGAGATTTCATTCGTATAACTCGATTTATTTCGTCTCCTTCTAATTTCTACATTTCAATAAGTTGAAATTTGTGCTGTTATCTTGGTTTAGGTAAATCAAAATTCTATTCTATATTCTGCACGTGTAAGTAGCAATTTATTGTCTTTGCATCCACATATTGTTTGTTTAACGAAATATAATTCAAGCACTAATTTCTCTAATAATCTTAGGACAAAATGTGTGACATGCTAACTTATATTCTTGGTAATAGTTCACGTGCTTATTATATTATCTAACTATTGAGTGTTTAAAAGAAAGATTAAACTACTTGTACGGAGGAAGTCCCCGGCCAAGTTATAGATGCAGAATGTTCAATAATAAAATGCCACATAGGATTTTGTCAAGCTGTATATAGGAAATCCCTTTACGTACTGTAAAGCCCTAAAAAGAATTGAACTTCAGCGTTTAAACAATTCTCACATTGTAATGTGTGTAGGATAATACGTACAATTGTGTTGCACTGATTAAATTAATGTTTTTTTTACAATAAGTGCTTTAAGCAATTCTTTGCCAGTAGTGGGATTATATGATAAACTATCATATCATAATTATTAAATATGCATAATAGATTCATATTTTGCATATATTTGTGTTCGAACTTCGAAGTTGGCATTTCTTTGAAAAGTCAGATTGCATGTGTGAATTTAAAATGGCAAACTTTACATCTTTCTTTTCAATATTTACAATTCTCCATAAGTTACTTTTCACTACTCGAGTTGCATCATGTATGGCATTTAATTTTGCGTTCAATTTTAAATTATTGTAATCTGGTTTCTAAAATTTGGTGGGGAGAGAGAAAGTTTGATCCACCATGAATTCTCCTTATTATATCTCTGAAACGGCGTGATCCCACTGAAAGTGTGTATTTGGTGTGGACTCAATGCAAAATGGCTTTCGTTAATTGTTTACATTATCAACTATTATGTTATTATTTCTAAAATAACGAGATTCGATCCAAACTACACTTAGAGGGGCTGAATATGTGTAAATACAGAATTTAAAAATTATAATTAATCAACAACAAGTCAGTAATTAATTATCTCTAGATGATTATGTAATCAGTTCTATTATCCTATCTTTAAATATCGCAAAATATAAAAGCAGTAAATAAAGCATAGTATGATCACGGAAAAATTCCAACTAGGTAAAAACTCTGGACACTTTATCTGTCAAAATCCACTATAAACGATTAAACTTACAGTCCGTCAAACAAGACGATGACACAAACTTTCTAACATCTTGACTGTAATTACAACAGCTCTCCTAGATTTTGTGTTCCTGCACTAATTCCTAGATGTAGTTTTCAAAACCCTCATGGAATGTGTGATCCTGCATCAACTCCCGACTTTATCTATTCGTCTATTTCCTGTGGATCAACGAAGAACTCCGCGTTCTTCACCAACTGGAACTTCATTCACCTTCCTTTGATCTTCAGATCTTTGCCAGACATGTAGCAAGCAGCATATCGGTATTTGGATTGAGGATGTGATGTTGTCACCGCCAAGAATCAATCAAAGAACGAATGTTGAAAGCTAATTTGTGAAGATGATATGAAAACTGTATGAATTCTCAATGTTCAACTTTAGAAAAATCGTTCTGTGGCGTTTGGTATTACAGTTTAGGTTTTGAGATCGAATGGGCCGGACAAAAAATCTTAAAAACACGAATTAAAATTTTTCGAATGACATTGTCGCTCGAGCGAGGGCTGAGCGACGTTGAGAAACAGGTTGTCACTTGAACGAAGTCAAGGTGACAAGCGAGCAACGCAGTTTCTGCTTGTGTTGCTCGAGCCAAGTCTGGCGATGAGTTAGCGAAATTTCGGCCGTTTTTCCTTTTTTTTTTCATTCTCGAACTCTAGACCTAATATAACAGTAATTCAACTAATTGCAACTAACTCCTTGACTTTTACAACATATTAATTTTAATCCATTTGGTTCACAGGTTTGCTAATTGCATCAAATACCTAACAAACTCCCCCTTTAGCATTATGTGACAAAACTGCAATCTAAAATACAGACTTAATGACTGACACAAACTGATTGTCTTTATTGAATTCTGTTTTTCCTTTATCAAAACATGTTTCATGAAACAAACAACTTAAATACCCAATGTAAAATGTATGTGAAATCGTAATAAGTGCAAAAGCAATTTAAGTAGTTAATCAAGCAATACTAAGTGTAAAAATGATTTCAACAGTTACTAACTCATAACTCATTTTTCAGTTTCATACCATATGTTAAATTAAGACATAATATTAATGCAATCCAACATACTAAAACGAAACATTGGTACTACAAAATATCAAAACTTAATCTAGTAATACTTAAATTATATCAAATAATGCCTTTGAGTCAAGATTTTTAAAATACATTATGTTAAAGCAAAATAGATACATCAGAAAAATCTACTCCTCAAAATATCTAACCAAAATAGATACATCAAAAATATCTACTTCTCAAAATATATCTATATTTACTCCCCCTTTTTGTCACAAAATGACAAGGAGCAACCTAGTAACTAACATGCATAATCTACATCATCCGTATCAGTCCTCTCATTCGAAACTGCACCATCATCCCAATGGCAACGAATCTATCTTAGACCTCGCTGAAGATATCCAATAACACCAAGAAGCATAGTAGACTCGGTAGTACGTTGATCAACTGTAGCTCTCAGCTGAATCTACTTTAATCCATAGTGAGATATCCGTATGTGTTACTACACCAGCAACACTGATTGAAGGTGCAGTCCATCCAAATTGAACAATCACCCAAAGACGTTCATCCATTACTTTAAGAAAAGCTCTCATTCAAAATTTTTAATAAGCAAAGTTGCTTTCGTAAAAGAACAGAGGTATGGATAATAAGTGACTTATTTAAAATAATTTAAGGGTTAGGACAGAAATCAGGTTCTGAAACCAGTTGAAATAACGAAATTCAACCCAAACTACAACTAGAAGGGGGTGAATAGGTGTAAATGTGTAATTTAAAAATTATAAGTAACCAACAACAAACCACTAATTAATTATTTCTAGATGATTATGTAATCACTTCTATTATTCTATGTTTGAATACTGCAAAATATAAAAGCAGTAAATAATGCACAGTATGATCACGGAGAAATCCTAATTGGGTAAAAATTTCGAGCACTTTACTAGTCAAAATCCACTGTAATCGATTGAACTTACAGTCCGTCAGACAAGAGGACGAGACCTCCTGACCACAATTACCACATCTCTCTTTGATCTTGTGCTCATACACCAATTCGTAGCTGTAATTTTCAAAACCCTCTTGGTATGTGTGATCATGCAGCTCTCGACTTTATCAATTTGTCTGTCTCATGTGAATCAATGAAGAACTCCGCGTTCTTCATCAACTGGAACTTTAGTCACTTTCCCTTCCCTTGATCTTCAGATCTCCGACATATAGAAGCAGTAATTTGGTATTTGGATTGATGGTGTGATGTTTTCACAGCCAAAAATCAATCGAAAAACGAAGGTTGAAAGCCAATTTGTGAGAGGATATAAAGACTGTATAAATTCTCAATGTTCAACCTTAGAAAAATCGTTTTATGGCGTTTGGTATTTATAGTTTATGTTTTGCGATTGAATAAGCCTGACAAAAGCCTTAAAATTTTTCGGATGACATTGTCGCTTGAGCGAGGGCTGAGCGACAGTCGAGGGACAGGTTATCGCTCGAGCGACGACAAGGTGACAGGCGAACGACACAGTTTCTGTTTTTTACGCTCGATCTAAGCTTTGGCGATAAGCTAGCGAAATTCCCGTGCCGTTTTTCCCTCTTTTCCATTCTCGAACCCTAGACCTAATTTAACACAAATTCAACTAATTGCAACAACTCCTTGACTTTTACAATATATTAATTTTAGTCCCTTTTGTTCACAAATTTGCCAATTAAATCAAATACCTAACACTTTCAAACTGAAAGGCATGTCAACATTACATGCGACAAAGTTGTTCAAATAATTTGTTATTTGTGAGCCACCATTTGCAGGTCCAACCATCATAGACAGGAACCTATCTTCTTCTAGTAACAGTGTTCAACATAGTAGTTCAATCTCAACGGAAAGGTCACCAGTCATGCTACCTATGATGCCGCCACAATTCTTGAGTCATTTCTCATGAATTGAGGAAGGCCACAACCATAACGAAATTTCCTATTTGTTTTATAAAGTGGGACTGACGGTCATGTGGTTTTGCCATTGATAGTAGATGTGTTTATATTATATATAAATCACCATTTGTCTGAGATTACATCTGCATCTAGAAGAGTGAACCTCGTCTGCGAATGCTCACATTCCGAATTCTAAAGGTTTGCCACTTCATTTGTAAGGAACAGATTAGTTTTTGGTCTTTCTTAGACTTTTATGTTGGTGATCTTGACATAAACATGCATTGCGTTTGTATCCAAAAGAAAGAATTGGTTTGTATTCTGATATCGTAGATAGAGGAAGCAGGCAGATGTGGAAACTATAGACATTTAATTGTTGCCTTGAAATTGAGGATCTTCCTTCAGTTAAACCCTACAGCCCTTAATGTTGTACCTCTCGTGCACTTTGAGGCGCAACAAAGAGTGGTGTGATATGCAACCGATTAAATGAAATGTAAAACCCAATTTTTGGGGTTCTTGGCAGAGCTGTTAAGGGTAATACAAGTTGTTCCATTGAAAATGATTACTGAGAATTAATCAACAAATTATTGTAGATCCTGTCATTTGTTGGTAGAAGAAATAATATTAACAATGACATGGACATTGTTTCAGGCAAGATCAATTTCAGACATTGTTATACTCAATCAATAGATAGACACACTTAACGATAGAATTGAAATTTTAAAAAATATAGTGTCAAACAAATTATTGTAGATCCTATCATTTGTTGGCAGAAGAAACAAGATTAACAATGACATGGACATTGTTTCAGGCAAGATCGATTTCGGACATTGTTTTACTCAATCAATAGATAGACACACTTAACGATAGACTTGAAATTAAAAAAAATATAGTGTCAAACTATTGTCTACATAGTATCAAAGGTTAGGTTGGTGTAAGACATGGATGTCTACTGAAGCGTTGGTCAGCTGTGTTGTCGGAGTAGGCGTTTAGGTGGTCTCGTCGTAGGCTTTGCCCGTAGCATTCTGTTTTCAATAGTAAGATTACTATTTTCTTTTTACATTCAATTATTTCTTTTATGTCAAATTGGTTTAGCAAAGGAAGTGGTTCAAATAGTAGTAGTGATAACATTTCAAATTATTTTCAAGATAATATTAAAGAATTATATTTTACTTCAAATGAATTTCAAATTGCTCAAATAAAGCAAATACTTCAAAATTGGACTATCCCAAAGGTAGATAAAAGTTTTTATCTATGAGATAGGAAAATTTGATTTTACTCAAAATTATGTTATCAAAATATTGGAGCAAACTATTTCAATAAAAAATTGTATTGTTTCTATTAATCATTTTTCAAAAGAAGCTATACAAGCTCACATGAAGAAATTTAAATATCTTCATGACTCGTATCCAAACTTTTCCATTAGTCTTCAATATGGGGATATTCTTAACGCTCTTAATCTTCAAATTCAAACAAAGAATTTTGATGTTGATGATCATTCAAGAGTTTTTGCTTTAGTATATCGAATACATTATAAACTTTTGAATACTCAACTCAATAGTTGAGCTCTCAGATCTTCTCCAAGAGATGAAAGTCTTTTAGTTGAAGTTAATCTACTTCATTCAAACGTTATGATTTCCAAACGTATTCCATGGAATCTTAAAGCTAGAGGACTAGAATGAGATTTTAAAAATGCTCAAAACCCAATTCCAACCTCTGTAAGAAGAACTCCTGATAAAATTATTTATTTTTGTGATGGAAATGTCAAAGTTATCTTTAATAAACCATCATATTCAAATACGCTTCAAAGATCTTATTCATCTAAATCTGATTACAGATCTAAGGGTTCGTTTGATTGTAAATGTAGAATTTGGGTGGAAAGAAAATGAATTACATGGAATTGAATTACCTAGAATTTGTTTTGCTGAAAATTATAATTAATTGTGTTTGATTGGTATAATTTTTCACCTGGAAAATATTGAAAGTTTGGTATCCGTTTGGATTTATTTTTAATGAAAATTGTCTGTTAAAGTGATAATTTTTTTACCATTCGATCTAAAATTTGTTCCAAATGCAAAAAATAAAAAAATAAAAAATAAAATAAAAAAATATGAAAAAAATATCATACTAAATATCATTCGTTTGGCTTTATTTTGTATGGAAATTGTCAATGAAAGTGATATTTTTTTTACCATTGTGTCTAGAAGTTTTTCTAATTGAAAAAAAAAATTAGCAGACCTAGAAACCATTTTCCCACCTCAATGTTGGGAAAATGGTTTCCTTAATTTGGTGGAATTGGTGCACGTGTGGGGGTGAGTGGAAATTGTTTTCCATGGCAAATATTTACATCAAACAATCATTTTCATGAAAAATGGAAATTTCCATTTTCCATGGAAAACAAGGGTTATCAAACATAGCCAAAGAGTCATACTTTTCAATCTACAAGATTTTCTACATCTTCTTTAAAAGAAGTTGATTTCAATCATAATGTTCTAAAAACTCATTATCAAAAAGATAAAGAAGATAAACCAGAATAAGAACAACCTGGTTTTCCTACTTTATCTGATATGACACCTCCTTGAGAGAGACTTGATCAACAATGTAATGTTATTTCTTCTACTATTAACAAAAAAAAATGAATTCATCACTGAGAAAACTCTTGAAGTCAAAAGTTTTCGAAAAATATTTCGAAAAAGTTTTTCTCAAGAAGAAATAGAATCTTATTGGGAAGAATTTGAAACTTTTCTAGAAAATTTGAATTTTTATTAGTGGGCATATTTCAAAGTTTATAATTAAAAACCCACTTAATCAACAGTTATTCAAAATACCAATTCCTCAAAAAAGATTTGGAAAATATCTAAAGGTGATACTTTTCAAACTACTCATCTTCCTATGCAAGAAATTGTAGTTTCTCAAGAAAATATTGAAAATTCTTGCATCTCTTCTCAAAAAGGTATCTAGCGAATGATCACATGATTCTGAAGTAATAGCTAAAGATATCAAGAATATTCACGCTCAGAACAATTATACTAATGTTGTTCTTCAATCTATGTGTCAGTTAAACAGAATTGAATTAAATTTTGACTCTGAGAAATCTATTTCAAAATCTAGTGATAAAGGAAAAACCTGTATCAATGCTTTCTTCAAACCTCATCCTTCAAATATGATTCCTCAACTTGGAAAATTTGACAATGAGACTCAAGTCTTAAAAGAACTTGCAACTCAATTATCTAAATTATTTTCTCCTTCTTCTTTAAAAAATAACGATACAATTGATGAAATCAAATCTCAATTTATTGAAAATGAAAATGAAAATTTTCATGTCAATAAATTAAAAAGTTCATATTCAAAAGCTCCTCCATTTTATCCTTAACATACTACTCTTGATTTGCTTTTCGAAGAACAAGCAAAGTTTCAAATGACATTTAAAGGAGACTATGTGGCCGAATGGAATATTGATGGTTTAACAGAGTATCAAATTATTCGACAAATAGAAATTATGTCTATGTGCTGGAAAGCATATAGAGAAAATAATGTCGATTCAAAAACGGCAACCTTAAATCTATTAATTGGATTTACAAGTCTACTCAAAAGCCGATGGGGAAATTGTCTCAGCTCGGAAGAAAAAGAAGAGATAATGAACTTTCAAAATAATGAAACTAGAGAAAACGACAATTTCAATGTCCTTATTTACAGTATTATCAAACATTTCATCGGCGTACCTGTTGATGTAATGAATCGACACTCCAAAATTCTTATGAGTTTTAGATGTTCAAAACTTCACGATTTTCGGTGGTATATAGACATGTTCTCATCGCATGTCTTATTACAAAAAGAATGTGATCAATCTTATTGGAAAGAAAGATTTTCCGAAAGAGTTAGAACTTCAATAAAAAGCAAATATCAAGAAAATAATCCACATGATGAACTTACATATGGAGAAATTATTCATTTTATCAATGAACAAGGTTTTGCACTTTGCAATGATCTAAAACTCAAAGCCAAATTAAGATTAAAAAGATCTGAAAGTCGTAAAGAACTCGAATCATTCTGTGAACAATATGGCCTTCAAAATTGAAAAGAAAAAGTTTCCCCTCTTACAAAAGAAGAAAGTATTTTCAAAAGGAAAAGAACTTTCAAAAACCTTCTTATTCAAAAAATTCTAATGTCACTTGCTAGAAATGCAAGCAAAAAGGACATTGTTCCAATAATTGTCATTTGAAAAGAAGATTAATAATCTTCAAATTGGTGAAGATATTAAAATTGAACTCCTCAATCTTATCAATTCTTCTCAAGAAAAGTAAGAAATGATTTATCAACATCTAGAAGACTCTGATGTTGAGACTAGTTCTAATTCATATTCCTCCTCTTCAATCCAATCTAAAGAAATTTGTTATTGTAAAACCATAAATGTTCTTATTAAAGAAGAAGAACTTATTCAAGAGATAATTGAGATAATTGAAAATCCTCAACTAAAGAAAAAGTCCAAATCTCTTATTCTTTCAAAGCCCAATGAATTTGATGACCCTCATAGTACTAAAAGTATTATGAGTATATTCAAATCTGAATCTTCAAATTTTTCCAAAGCATCAAGTTCTGATTTAAGATCAGAAATCAATGAGATGAAATCTCAAATTTCTATTCTTCAAAATGAAATGAAAGATATCAAGATGGAAGTAGTTCTCTTGAAAACTAAACAAAAGAACCAAATCATTTATGATTCTGATTTGTTGCGTTTTTTATATCGCAAGTGTACGATATCATAACAAATAATATAGTGGATCTTTGAGTCTGGATGATCGTTCCCACGAGTACAATACTTTAGTCTTAACCTACTTTTCCTAACTCCTACTTGATGAAAGACAAATAAAGAATGGTAATAGTTGTGAATAATTTTTCTTACTTGTGAGAATGGAAAGTAATAGAAAATTGCAAAACCAATTTAATAAAGATTCGAATGAGTGATGAATATTAGGGCAAAACAAGTTCATCTAATGATCACCTCAATTCTCAATTCAAGATTTTAACCTACTGTAGTATTCGATCGAATCCTTCTATGGTATTCAATTTACCCCTCTCGAATTCTCATTGAGCCTATTTAACTAATTCAATTATATATATTTATATGAATTACCCTTAGTTAAATGAATTATAATTTTAAGAATTCCTATAACGACCGAAATAATTAGTATATATATCTCTACACATTATATTACTTTACCGAATTTTGTTATACGTTCTAAGCCTCAAACTCATCTCTCGATTCGTAAGAAACTCATGTAATCATCAAATTATTGGCTAAATAATTCAAAGCATTCATCACATAAAAAATCAACACACAAAAGAATATGCTACATAAATATTTGAAATAAAGAATCAAGGATCACAAAAAGACTACATTTTTTGTCCTAATTTAGAGTTTGGTTAAACATAATGTAAAAGAAAAAATAAATAAACATCTTTGAGTATATCACCGAATTAATTGAATAAAGATGTGGAAAAGAATCAAATCTTGCACAAAGGTCTTCTTCTGCTTCCAATCTTTGATTTAAACTTGAATCTCGTGATAAATTTCTTCCCTTGATTTGATTCTTTGATCTCTCGTTGTATTTCTCTTTTTTCAATGTGTGGAACCCCCAATTTGTACCTTCTTTGGTCTATTTATAGTTTCTTGCGCGTCCTTGGCAAAATTGGAGTCTTTTTCTAAGCTTCTCGCAACCCAATTAACAAAAACCCTACTTGTGCGGCGCAGTGCTAGCGCCTAGGCGCCGCGAAGGTAATACATGCAGCGCCTGGGTATTGGTTTTGCTGTAATTTTTCTACCTACTGGGTGAAGGGGCACTGCCTTGCTACCATTTTTTTCTTCATTTTCCGGCGCTTGGGCGCTTCGTTATGGCGCCTGGGTGCCAATTTTCTCCTTGGCTCGCTTCAACACCCCATTTGTTTACCTCTTTACTACACCTTCAAAACAACACCCTCAAACACATTAAAAATGTTTCATAACCAAAAAATTAGGCCAACAATTAAGTTAAATTGGTATAAAACTCTGTGTAAAACACACTTATCATGATTCTTCTAAATAAGAAGAAGTTTCCTCTCAATCCTCAAAAATTCCTCAAACCGAAAAAGAAAAGGTTAGTGTTATTAGCCGTATTCGACTTCAGAAATGGTATAGTCAAGTGGATGTTATTATCAATAAAGATTTCAAACTTCATACTAGAGTCTTAATTGATTCTAGCACATATCAAAATTGTATAAGGGAATGATTAATCTCTACAAAATATTTTGAAAAAACCATTGAACTTCTTAATATTCAATACAAACTTTCAAAAGCTTATGTTTGCAATTCAAATATTTGTTTTAAAAATATATTTTATCTTGTCAAAAATTTAGATCAAGAAGTGATTCTTGGCACCCCTTTTATTGTTCACATTTATCCTTTTCAAGAAACTCAAAATGATTAACTACGAGTATTTTTGGTCAAGAAATTGTTTTCAAATTTACAAATCATCCTACTTACAAAGATGTTAATTTTTTGAAAGAAGCTTCTATTTCAAAAATAATTAATAATATTAATTTTAAGAAAAAAATATTCAACTTTTAGAGGAAGATATAATATTGCAACGAATCGAGAAACAGTTGAAAGATTCCTCTTTTCAAGAGCAAATCTCTCTTTTTCAAAAGCGTATCGAGGATGAGATATGCTTACTATTCCAAATGCTTTTTGAAATAGGAAAAAGCATATAGTGTCTCTACCATATACTCATAATTTTCATGAATCAAATATTCCTACAAACCCTGTCATATTCAAATGAATAAAGAATTACTTGATCACTGTATTAAGGAGATCAATGATTTATTGGATAATAAACTTATCAAACCAAGTAAATCACCATGGAGTTGTTCAACATTTTCTATTAACAATTTCGTAGAAATTGAACGAGGAGTCCCTCGTTTGGTTATCAATTATAAATTTCTCAATAAAGCTCTTCAATGGATTAGATATACATTATCTTAAAAGAAAGACCTATTAAATTGGTTATTCAAATTCTTGATCTTTTCTAAATTTGATATGAAATTAGATTTTTGGCATATTCAAATTAAAGAAGAAGATCGTTATAAGACTGCATTCAATGTTCCTTTTGGACAATATGAATGGAATGTTATGTCATTCAGTCTAAAAAATGCTCCTTATGAATTTCAAAAAAATATGAATGACATTTTCAATCATTATTCAAATTTTATAAGGGTCCGTTTGATTGCGAATGTGAAATTTGTGTACAAATAAAATGAATTATAGGGAATTGAATTTCTTAGAATTTGTTTTACTGAGAATTGTAATTAATTGTGTTTGATTGGTATAATTTTCTACTTGGAAAATGTTGAAAGTTTTGTGTCCGTTTGACTTTATTTTTTATAAAAATTATTCGTTAACAAGATTTTTTCTTTTCAAAAACTCAAAAAGGCTATAGTGGGGTCATGAGCATATAGTGGTTGTTTAAAAACTCAAAAAAGCTATAAAAAAATATTCCTTGTTTGTCAATATTAGACCCCAATACATCAATTATTGTTGAAACTTATGCGTCAAAATTGGTTTTGGTGGAGTTCTCAAATAGATTCCAAAAGAGTATTGTCAAGAACAGTTAGTATGATTCCATTCTAGTGTTTGGAATGGCCCTCTAAAGAATTATTCAACTATCAAGAAATAAATTTTATTAATTGTTTTATGTATTTCAAAATTTCAAGATGATTTAATTAATAAAAAAAATATTTTGAAAACAATTTGCAAAGTATCCAAAGACATTATACAAAAGGATGTTAAAAATCTCGTTTCCAAACAAATCTTTGCCAGGTGGTAAGCAATATTGTCATGTTTTGATTTTGAAATTCTATATATACATGGATCTTCAAACTTTCTTCCAAACTTCCTCACAAAATAGTTCCTACAAAAGAGAGGACATAGTGAGAAAAACTAGAGAGTTACTCAAATTGAGTGAAATATTCAAAAAAGAAAAACGATAAGAAAAAGATTCAAATTCCAATTTGTTCGATTGATGACTACATTTAAAATTCATTCAAAGGTTCAAAATTTGAAGAGCATAGCTCTTCTACATCTAAAAAAGCACTTTAGCCTCAAAACCTCATCTTCTCAAACTCCTAAAGAAAGCACATCAAATTTAAAAAAGCCCTCCAAATAGGATTTGGAAAATTACCAGATATCAATCTTCCATCAACTTTTCAATATTTTACAAAACGTGTTCATATTCTTGTTTTCGAGATGGAAACATCTTGGATTCATAGGTACTCATCTCTTGACAAATGCCTTAAAAATATCTTCCCATCAAATTTTCAATTCAAGCAAAAAAATATCAAAAAATCTCGAGCTTATTATGAAGCTATCCTCATCAAATTTGGATCAACTATAATAATTCATACTCAAAATTAGTAAAAGAGAAATTATATTGATTTCTCTAAAATTTCAATTCAAATGGTGCTGTCATTTGAAGACTGGGACAAGACTCCTGGAAAGGGAAGAGAATGTATCTCTAAAAAGACGATACATTCGAATCTCTTTTCAATTATTTTGATTACCAAGAAGCCTAATTTAATGTATTTAGACCAATTACTCATTCTTGGTTCATATTTTTTCATCAAAATTGTGCTCCAAATTTTCCAAAATGGTTTCAAAAATGGTTTGAATATTTTGGACTTGAAGAGAATGTTATGCATAATCTTACTCTTCAAGAATTTGAACGCTTCAAAAAGGAGGCTAAAACATTTTTAAAGCATCAAGAAATTCTTTTATTCCAATTTGTTCACAATCTAAAGGTTTCATGGATATTCTGTTGGAACTATCAAATTTCACTCGGAGATCCAACGAACATTCAACTTTCGAAAAAGACAATAGTTAGAAAGACACCAAAAAAGAAAGATGAAGACATGACATAGAAAAATCAGAATCAAATAGTCATCAAGGCTAATCTAGGAGCAGCACAACCGAATTTGGCTGTAGCTAATGAAAATGCAAGGCTTGTAGGTGAATATATGGTTCCACTGGTTGTGGAAAGTCAATCTAAACTTCCACCTAAGCACTAGTGTGATCAACATGTTTCAAAACGTGCTACAATTTTTAGGGAGAGCTACATAGAATCCCAATGCTTATATATCAAGATTTCAGACATGTGTACAACTATCGAGTATCCATGGATGTTCACTGAAGCAATCAGACTGAGACTTTTCTCATACACATTGAGAGACTCAGCCACTGAGGGGTTAGATGCTTGTCCACCCCAAAGCATCACTACATGGAACTAATTGAGTCAGAAATTTCTTAGCAAATATTTTCCATCGAAAAGAATTACAAAGATGAGGGACGAGATTACCACATTCCAACAACTAGACTTAGAATGTTATTCTGAGGTTTGGGAACGATACAAGGGTTTACTCCACCAATGGCCACAACACGGATTGCGAAAATGACTTCAGGTGAAGTACTTCTACATTGGTCTGAATCCAATAAGTAGGGCTACGTAGACTCAGCATGCGAAATTTCTATCACAAAAGAACCGCAGATCAAGTCTACCAAATAATGGAGGATTCAACATTTACTAGTGCACTTTGACCTACTGAAATGACAAGTGCAAAGAGAGTTACTAGGGTATTCGAAGTTGATTCTTTGTCAGCAATTTCAGCAAAGTTAACATCATTAGCACAAAAGGTGGATCAGATGAACGCAGTCGAGAAAATAGAACTAAAATGCAAACATTGTGGAGGGAACCACGAGAGAAATTGGAGCAACAATCTGGGAGCTCAGATTACACCATAGCAGACTGCACCACCAAGTTTTCAGCAAACTAAAATCAAATTTTTGTTAGAAGATCTTGTTACTAAATTGATTGAGATATCTACCCAATACATGCAAAAGAACAGATACGACCTTACAAGTTCAGGGAGCTACCGTCAGGAAATTGGAAAATTAGATGGGATAAATGGCGAAAGCACTTTCTGAGAGATCACAAAGAGCATTGCATAGTGACACTGAGATAAATTCCAAATAGCAGGGAATGACAGTAAAGGGCGTGGAGAAAGAACAGATTGAGGCAATAACTAACCACAGTGGAGTTTAAGTGTCAAAGATTAATATAAAGAGGCTAGTTGCTACAAAAGAAAATGTACATACCACGGTTGAGGAGCAATATGAGGAATTTGAGCAGAATAAAGAAATAGAGATAAAAAGCGTATCAGAGGATCCAAAGGTTAAGGAAACTGTTCCTACTAAAAAATATTGTGCTATCACTATCGTTTTGCTAAAGATTGCAAAAGAGAAAGTTCGATGATCAATTCGGGAAATTCCTGGATATGCTAAAAAGCTCAATATCAATATCTATTCATCGATGCAATTTGATAGATTTCGATGTATGCAAAGTTCTTGAAGGACTCATGTAGTTTCACTTTACCTATTTCACTAGGCAAATAATTTCATTTTAATGCTTTATGTGATACATGTGCAACTGTAAATTTAATGTCTTTGTCTGCTTTTAGGAAACTAGGAGTTGAGGAAGTCAAAGAATCGATTGTGACGATACAGCTAGCAGATAGGAGCATCAGATACCTATGGGACAAAGTTGAGGATGTGCTCCTATGGTTGGAAAGCTAATATTCTTGGCGAACTTCCTTGTTATGGACCTTAAAATTGACCACGATATGTCAATTGTCTTAGGTCGATCCTTTTTAGCAACAAGTCAAACTTTGATTGAAATGGAGAATGGTGAGCTGACTGTGAGAGTGGATGACGCACATAATCTACCTAAGCAACCATTAATCCTGGATGAGGCCAAATATGTTGCTGAAGAAATTTATCAAAGGTCGAAGGAGACAAAGTCTAAACATCCAGGAAACCTTACTAGAGAGGATAATAGATATCTCAAGGTTTAGAGGGTAAAAAGTGGATGTAAAGCTGAAAATTGCAAGGAGTACGAGGCTACAAAATTCTCGTGTGAACCACCATGGTCAATCCATCCATACAGTTTAGCTAAGGACTATAAATTATACGCTTATTTGGAGGCAACCTAATTTTCTAACCTTTTCATTTATTTTGCTTTCCGTATTGCATTGCATGTAGTGTTATTCTTGACTTATAGGTTGCATTAGTTATAGGTACGTTTAAATTCAGTTTGGGGGTCATCTTCATCATTGACAATTAGCCAAGTTAAATGAAAACATTAATTGAGTCAAAATAAGTTTTTCCTTATTCTTTTGATTTTTTTTCCCTCTTGATAGGTACCATGGATATTGATATCGGAAGGAGCTTAACAAAGTACAAGTTGCATTAAATTGACGAATAGCTCCTCACACATTCAACAGAAAAATTCAAGGAGTATCGTTTTGCTTTTCTTCCCCATCCATTATATTTTTATTTATCATTTATGACATTGAGGGCAATGTTGGTTTTAAGTTTGGTGGTGAAAACAAACTTTAGGTTTTTACTTTTTGTGTGTTTTTGAATGTTTGTGTGTTTATTTTTCGTTATTACTTTAATATATAATACAAAAATAAAAATAAAAATCGAAAAAATTGAAAATCTTCAACAAAAAATATATATATTCTTGTTTTAGGTTGCATGCTTGTGTGGGATAGAAGCATGGTCGGCAATGATGATTAAAATTGAGTTTAGTGTTGATTTATGAACAATGGATAGATTACATGCTAGATTGATTGATGCTTAACCTTACGAAACTTGATATTTACATAGAATTGAGTTTTACATCATGATGCAATAAGTTGATTCATGTGCTGGATAGGTTGATAGATTGAACACGGATGCTATATCTAAAATTATCCCATATTAATGATCCTTAGACCAAATTAAGCATAGTTTGGGGATGATTTTACGATTATAGGAAGATATGGATGTCAATTGGGATTCATTGTGTGAAACTTTATGTGTGGATTGTCTTATATTAATAGGATAAAAGTGGGTAAAAGTCTTAAGTTAAAGGTCGGTTAGATTAGATAGGTGTTTAATGAGGGGTATTGCATTAATTAGGGTAGAAAAATATATAAAAGACATCTCTTCATAGCCTTTATGACTTGAGTATTAAGTCTGCTATGGTGTTTCTAACCTAGTGCCCTAAAATCATCTGATTTGAGAGTTATCAGTTAAAAACTCGTAACATGGGTCATATAGAAAGCTTAAAGGGGAGATGGTGCAAAAAAAAACAGGTGCATGAAACAGAAGACACACCAAATGTCATGATTAAACACCAAACACTTATTTGAGAAGACTTGACTTTTGATAAGGGATTATTAGCCTAGTCTAGTCCTAGAGGTCGAAGAAATCAAAAAATTGGAGAATCCTTGTTTATTGATATATTGATTTACAATTAGTAGAGTTCACCTGAACTAGAGAAGGTGATGAAAGTAATGAAAAATTCAACCTTAAATTACACACTGGGAAAAGAGTGAAAAAAGAACAAGTTTGGGGGGTATGTGAATCATACAGGGAGGTGAAAGGATATTTTTTTTACCACAGAGGATCGGAAATTGAAGCAACTTGTAAATTCATGATTGTCCACTTAATTCTTTACACACACGTCAATTTTGTATTGGAAGAGTTGATATTGGTTTGGAATTGTGACTTTGAAACAGTTTGAATATTTAGTGCTGTAATTTCAAATACTAAGATAAAATGTTAGATTGTCTAACCAAATATTTTTTATGCTTGTGTGTTTATTGTTATTTAAGTTACAATTTTTTTAGGACAAACAAATGTTTAAATTTGGAAGTATTTGAAAAGTGAATTTTATATATTTATTCAAGGTCTAAAATAGCGATACTTGATAGTTCTAAAAACAATATCTTAAATTGTTGTATTTTA
This sequence comes from Fraxinus excelsior, assembly GCA_019097785.1. Taxonomy (NCBI): domain Eukaryota; kingdom Viridiplantae; phylum Streptophyta; class Magnoliopsida; order Lamiales; family Oleaceae; genus Fraxinus; species Fraxinus excelsior. The sequence goes on from CM032640.1 coordinate 18,716,888, forward strand.
TATTATATAAGTAAAACTCAATGGTTGAATGAGGAATCAAAAGAAAGAAGCGAAAATTGGTGAAAATGACAAAATCCAAAGTTTGAGGACTAAATTGAAAATATTCAATAGTTGATTCGGACCACAAGATGATAGTTTGAAAATTATTAGGAGATAATTGGATTAAATTAGAACTCAAAAAGTAATGGAATATGATCAAAATACTATAAAAATTAATTTCCAATCGCATAAGTTACATTCCAGATTTCTAGTTGAAAATTGAGATCCGTTTTTGGCATAATAAACGTTCGAATTGGAAAACTTCTATTTCTATCAACAATGTAGAAATTTGAGTTATCTTTTCAACGCATTTTAAATCGTCTCAATCGGATATTGAGAGAGAAAGTGAAGGCCAAAATATTGTCTGCTGTCCAAAGATAAAAAATCGCACGAATACAACTTTCCTTATTCGATTGGAGCTCTTTTGAAAACTAATTTGGACGTGATTTTTAGCCAGTTTTCTACTCCTGCAAATACATAATAGCATAATATGTATTGAAGACCTCTCACATACATCTTATACTCCAATATTCATCAATTATTATCATCAAGAGAGGGAAAATTCATAGTTTTTGTGAGATAATTGAAGGGATCTTGCATGAATTCAATAAAGTGAAGATTCAAACTTGATTTTTGAGTAAATAAGAGAAGGTACAAGTGAAGATGCATCAAGAAACCATTGGGAAGATTCGAGATTTCAAGATTCATCTTTATCTTCTCAATTTATCAAAAATTCGAGTTATGTCTTTTCACGTAAATATGATTTTGTGTAATTTTGATATGTTGGGCTAATTTTATACATTGTTAGGATGAGATGAATCCTGTTATGATATTGTTAACTAATTATTTTGACTTTAATTTGATTTGATTTGTTAGGATGAGATGACTAATTGAATTGTTAGTGGATTTTATTGTTATCGAGAGAGATAATAGGATTTAAGTACATTATAATAAATATTGTAAGGTTTGATAGAGGATATATATATACATCTATGTTTTATATGGTTTCAATAGGTGTTCTAGTACTTGTTATTGCATTTATTATGTTTGCATATTTCATCGAAAGATAGAAGGGTCGTATGAGTGGAGTAGATTTGATCGCTATCGAGAGAGGTTTTCAATTAAATTAGGAACATTGACCAACATGAATGATTTCAAATTGTCACTTTAATTGTTACACTAAAAATGAAATCATAAAGGAGATTCAACATCTTAGCAATGCATCTCACATATTTAAAAAATTACATTTATTTACTTTCATTAGTTTAATTGACAATTCAAGTATTAGTATAGAAAAACTCACAAAATTGTTTGCTATTTGATTAAAGTTTCAATTAATTTTAACTCAGTCAACACATAATCCTCGTGGGTTCAACACTCTACACACTGCTATATTATTTAATCACGATCTTGTTCACTTATAGGAAATCAAACGATCAGTCTACATCATCATCCTAAGCATAATGGATCTATCCTTTCATGATTGTATTATAAAAACACATTAAATAGATAATTCATGACCCAAAAATAGAATTACAAGAAAAATATAAAAAAAAAAGGTTGAAGGTGAATTTTCGCCCTTTTGAATCAATAAAGTTTTTTTTTCAAAAAATCTCAAATCAATCTTTAATTTAAAAGTAAGAATCTTGAAAGTGTACATGTGTCTTGTATGATTTTCTCTCTCCAAGCCCTCTAATTCTCCTTGTTGTCGATGAAGAATATTGTAATTGGCATCCCAAATTGGTTTAAAATCATGCACTCCTTGCTTTCCATGAAGAGTCCAACTTAAATTTGCAAACAATATTTTTGTTGTGTTAAATAGCCATTCGATCGCATGGGCATTGGAGCTACGATCGCTTGGTTATCACAACGAAGAAATATTATTTCTAGAATAGAACTGGTGGAGCATGCCATTTTCTTGTGGCTTGTTTCTATGACCGTAATCGAGAAAATGATAATGGCGCAAGGATGTCTGTTGTCGGAAGCCATGACATGGTCTAAAGCGTGCAAATGTACAAACAACGCCCAGATTTTGGTGGCATGAAGTAAAATGTTGTGTTCATTTTGTGATACTGTAGTATCGGAGGCATGACGTTGCTGGATTAAATTGATAGCACATCGCAGGGTAAAATTTGGGTCGCAAGTCAGGTTTGGCATTAATCTATGGGTTGATATGAGCATGTGTTCGACAGCATTGAGACCTTATTGTCCAGCTTATTTTCGTCCACGAATTCAATGAATATTCAGGCACAAGGATTACATGTGACGATGATTACGAGTAGTTATTCATTGTGTTTGAATGTTGGGCAGTTTCAAGCCATATGAGGTTAAAAATCTACAGAAATTGACCTAGCAATTTGGGTTGTAAACTGTTGTACGAGTTTATCTTTTAAAACTAAGTGTAGGTGACTTAGATTTTAGATAGGCAAATAGGGAGATTCGAATGAGGCAACAATCTATGTGTTAGCCATTTCATGATTTTGTGCGTTTTTTTTTTTTTTGTGAGAAATAAAGTTAAGAAGATTCCTGTAAAAATTTGTGTTTGCTTTACTTATTCAATCTTCTACATTACCTAGTCGAAATCAATGTTTCACTAACAATAATTGCAAAATCGCGTGTTTAGCTAGGTATAATTTTGCAAAGTGCCGGAAAAATAGTAAGATGGCTGCAAGTCAAAATCATAGGGTCATGTTTGTATGTTTGTGGATTTCATGGGTACCTTGATGTCGAATGATGCAGTCAGTTTGGTGGCACGAGCAGATAAAATGAGGGAGAATCCAGACAAAATGAGGCAAGTTTTTGAAACTTAAATTGCTGAGATGAATGATAAGCTTATGTCCATACTGGGGGACATAATAGCCCAAACTGAGAATATTTCTTCTCACCCTAGATTGCTGGAAGGCAAAGTTGCATAGCTGAAATGGGCAACTCCTCATCCTAGTGATTCGATGCCAACAAAAATAAATTATTGAAGCCAAACTTTTGACGGTACTCGAAGTGCCAAAGAGTTGGTAGATGTTCTTAGGGATATGATGTAGTATTTCAAGGTTACACGTGCCTGAAAAAGATCAAGTGAACATCACGAGCATGTATCTGTTGGGAGATGTGAAATTATGATGGAAAACTCAATTGTAAAAAGATGAGAATAGAAGTAGGCCTCAAATTTTGACTTGGAAAAGGCTTTAGAAAGAATTTAAAGGATCAGTTCCTTGCTTGCAATATGATGTAGATTGCATCGAAAGAATTGAGAAATTTAAGGCAAATAAACACGATTGGGCATAAATTGAGTTATATCGACATGGCGTGGAGGATTTGCAATCGGCCATTAGTGTTGCTGATCCATTAATCAAGTTACGGTTAGGTAGTGAGGCTTCAGTGAGAAAGCAGAATGAAGGAATAAATGGGAAGGGTGACCAGTAGAAAGATGGGTTGAAGGCTACTGAAAAATGGGAGGAATAGCTTTCGAAATCAAAAGATAATGGAAGCATTCCGCGGCAAGCAAAAACCTTTGATGGTTGCTATATTTGCAAGAGGCCTCACCGTGCAAGGTACTGCCCAAAACGAGAAAAAGTGAGTACAATGGTTGTTGAGGAACTATGGGACAAGGACACTTAGGAAATTATGATGTCTTAGTTGCATTCGCTGTAACTCATTGCAGATTTATGGCTTATAAACCTTGCTCCTGTATTGCAAAAATCTGGTAAGTGAGGCACTCGATTGAAGCACCAAACTGTTATATTTGCTAGGATGTGGTGTATTTCAGAATTTATGTCATTTAGAGAGTGGATCATTCGAAAATGAAAGGATTGTGGAGTGTTCTATTGTGAAATTCTTGTAAGGATACAGAGAAATTGGTAGGACTGATCACCCAACATTTGAGTATTGAACGAAGGTGAAGTCAATGAAGCAGCGGGATTCTTTGATCTGTGTTGTAGAAAATGCAAAGGCATTTTGGGAGTTTCAACGAGGAAGTAGAATTCTTTCGGTGAGGAAGTTTTTGTAAGATCCTAATCGAAAAAATAGTAATGACACGGGAAATATATTGTACGATTCCTACCATGATTGAAAATGTATCGAATGTTGGGATAATGCACAGATTATGGTGTGATGAAGTAAGACATCATGTTGGTTCTGTGATGGAACAATAACAGAGGTATAACAATGCTGGATTTTCTTCATAATAGCATCGTAGGATGAAATTTGGGAATACAAGTCAGATTTAGCATTAGTCGATAGGTTTATGTGGGCTTGTGTTCGGCAGCATTGAGAGTCTGAGACCTTACTGTCTAACTGATTTCAGTCCTCAAGTTCAGTGAATATTTTTAGGCACAAGGATGTCATGTGATGATGGTTCCAGGTAATTATTCATTTTGTTTAAGTATTGGGACAATTTCAGCCCATGTTGGACTGAAAATATACCGAAATTGATCTAGCAATTTGGATTGTAAAATTCCATAGGAATTTGTCTTATAAAACTAAGTATGAAGGACTTAGATTTTAAAGAGGCGGATAGAGAAAGAGGAATAAGGAAACCATATGTGTGTTCCCTTTCATGATTTTGTACATGTTACTTTGTTTTGGTGAGAAATAAAAGTTGAACGGTTCACATAAAAATGTGTTTGCTTTACCGAGTTAAAATCAATGAAGATTGTGATGAACCACCATACTATGAATGAATGGTGTCCACAATCATATGTTGAAGTTGTTGGACGGATAGAGAGCCAATAGAGAGTTGATTGGTATCATACAACACATTTTGAACAAATGTTCGATCATGCATATCTTCATTCTATTGGCATTCTTGGGCTTCTAGATCTTTAGCTTTGGAAGATCCTACATTTTCTTGATTACCTTCAACAAACGGAATTTGCAGTTCCAGCTTGTGCATGAGTTCAACAATTAGTGCATCTATTTCGTCTAGCGACTTTGTTAACTTTTCAACTGCTATAGCCATGTATTGGATTCGATCATCAAATCTCGATGTCACTTACGTGACATCACTTGCTCGAGTGATTCTTCAGATAAACTATAGTCTCCCCATCTTCGTGAAAAAAGTGGCATGAGAAGATCCGACACGAATCTACGACGGGAGATGGACCCAGAACAAGAGCTTTTCGTCAAACTCTTGGTCTTTTTGTCAAATGAGAGTTCGACTTCTTGCAAACAAATTTTATTTTACCTTTGTTGGAGAACTTCCTCAGTGGAAGGACGAGTTGAGCTTTCCCAATTTTTTTGGGCTTTATTCGCATGGAAGGGTTCAGCAAGTGTCTCTTCAAGATGAGTCATAGTTTGGTGCCTTTTCGCTTGCCATTGTTGATATAATGGTTGAAATTTAAAAATTCTGAGGTCAAAAGATGGTAGGACAACAAGGTCCCACTGGGAGTGCCAAGAAATTTGTTCGACAAATTTCGTGTATTAAAATACAGATATTATTACAAATTGTATTTTTGAGGAATACAAGTTGATGTTAATGTTTTTTGTAACTGTAGAATTGCAAAATCCTCTGATTAATTATCTGAATGTTTGAAGATGAGGGAGCACATGATTTGAATCATGGATTTCGAGATTTGTTGAAATTTTGATTTGTTGATAATTTGGCTTGTTCAGTACTTGGACTTCAGGACTTAGATTTGCACTTCGAGACTTGGACTTGAATTTGATTTTATTGAAGACGATTTTGATCTTCTTGATGTTTACTAGACTTAGGTTTGAGAGGATTTTTCTCTTTCTCTGGCTTTGGAATTTTTTAACTCTTTGTGATTTTTTCTGCACCTTCACTTACGAAATCTTATGGACTTTTAATGCTATTTATAGGGGAATTCATAACCAATTTGGTAACCACCCAATTATCTCTAATTAAAATGAATAATTCGAAATTTTTGAATTTTGAGAAAGTAGATGGGCCCTAGAAGACTTTAATAAAATTAATTGGACTCATTATCTAAATTGACCCAATTCATTAATTATTCTATCTTTTTATGTCTACAGACATTTTTAAATTTTTTAGCAAATGATGTTTTTTTATAACCATTATGCAAAAATCCAATATGTAAAACGTGGATTTATAAAATATGGTATGTAAAATATAATTATACCTTATATACACAGTGTATCCTTACTATATAAAAATGTGAGTTCTAAAGGCATAGTAGATACAACAGTACTCAATGAGCAATCACTGTTCATTTTCCAAGTTTTTCGCTCCTCAATCCTCCAATTGTTTTATTCACGCGTCCTCCAATTTTATAATTTCCTTCATTTCATATTCTCTTTTCCTTCTGGTGCAAAAAAAGGAGCGCAACCAATCTTAAAGATCCATAGGACGATCCAAAACAACAATAGAAACATTTGAGTCTTCGATTTGGATTTAGAATATTTTCTGACTTTATTCATGGCTACGAAGTCTTATTATTATCAACATGGGGTGGAGGTTGTAGAGGTTATTTGTTGTATATATTTTCTTTAGGCTTGTAATTGAATCTAATGTAATTTCGAGGATCGTTTATTTTTGTTAAGGTTGTGTGGATTCAAGTTTAGTGAATGAAATTTTTGTTATTCTACAGATTTCGTTAGAAAAATGAACATCTAAATATGAAATTTTTGTAATTCTGCAAATTTCGTGCTTTTATAATGAAGTGCACGGATTTAAGGAGTTGCTTATATGCTTAAAGATTAAATTAATTTTTTTACCGGCAAGAGATAGTTTGCACCAGCAATGACAGCAGAAAGAGATTAAAAATAAAAAAAAATGTCCTATTTTATTTTCACGTTTTAACCTATCAATTTGCCATTAACTAAATTGTGTTCTTTGTGAAATTATTTTATACCATATCATTTTTTCTCCAATCTTCTATAAAAACGGACTTTAAATAGTTAGATATTTATTCCTGCATTATTCTCGCCCTTATATTTAGAATCACTATAGTACAACCAAAAGAAAATGAATGTTCACATGTGAGATCGGGATTACGAATAGGACAACCTTTCCAACTATTATTTAATTCATGAGTACGCAAAAGTTAACGTGATGAATTGAAAGATCTTACTTGTTAGAACTCTTATAGTAATGTACCTTCAGTGGTTCCTATCCCTGTCATGTTCCTTGGATTATTTACAAGTGGTATTCAAGCTCTTATTTTTGCAACTTTAGCCGCGGCTTATGTAGGTGAATCTATGGAGGGCCATCATTGAAATAGTCTTTTTTTTAGCTTAATGCAAAGAAATGTATGTGTGGCTCAAGATAATTTATTTAAGGAATAGAAATATACAACGACGCTATATACGATAGAAAATAGAAAGTAATAGTAACAAAAAAAGGGAAAGAGATCTAAAAAAATCTCCGGGCTGCACGGAGATAGTCTCTGTGCACCACTAAGACCATGTCTCTGTGGTGCGAGGAGACACGATGTCTCCCCAGTGCGAAGACAATGTTTTTTTTATTTAACTCTCGATGGTTTTGGAAACAAGTCTTCCTTTTTTTTTCCAAATTGACTCTTCTTTTTCTTTGCTAAAAAAATACTTTTATATTTTTGAAATTACTGATTTATTTATTTATTTTTTTGCCAAAAAATAAAGATTTCATTATTCTACTTAATTAAATTTAGTCGAAAATATTTGCTTGCATTTTACACAAACTAAATACAATTTCACTTATTAGTAATTTTCTATGTAATGTTTGTATTAATATTAAAATAGGTTGAAACTTAAGTTAGATTTGCTTTTAAATTAATTATATCTCTTCAATACACATGAAAATTAGAATTCCTTCTGGGGCATTACCCTTGAGCCCCACGAGGGGCGCTGCCCTCTCAACCCCCTCGACCTAACTGGACAAGTCGATCCCTGCCTTTCAGGGGCGTTGCCCCTAAGCCACCGTTGCCCCCTCGACCCTGCAACCTCACTGGGCAGGTCGTCCCCGTTTCGAAACGGCAAACCATTTGCATAACAACAATAAACAAATAAATAAATTATGAAAAATATATTATCTCTAAACTAATGATTTTCTTTGCTCGACAAGTTGGTATTCCGATGGCCCCACTAAAACTTTAGCAATAAAACTTGACAAAGTTTTTTTTTCAGATTTAGTGATTATGCAGGCATTTGAATTATTTTTTCCTCCATATTTTTAGCTTTAAGATTGTGTCAACATATCAATATGATGGAATAACTTGTGCATAACCATTGGAATACTGAAATCTGATTCTAAGATTTTTATTCCATGATTCGTTTTTCAGACGGTATATTTAACAATGAAAAAAATGTTGTTTGTATTGTTATTGTTTTGAAAAACTCTAAGATAACTTACTCTTTTATTCCTTAATGTTTCAATGATCTTCCAGACACTAAGTCACTAACATTTTGTAATACAAAATTCCATCAAGATATGAATACTGCGGTTAGTTAAGTTTATTCATCGTAATAAATTTATTTACATTCTTAATATATTTAATTTACATTTATTTATTCTATTAGAATCTTGACCTAGAGTTAAAACTGTTGAGACGGCTTATCAAGGACGGTTGTACCCTTGTTTCAAAGGAATATACAATTTTAGATTTCGATTTTGAAAACGATTGTACTCGCCAAATGATATTGCAAAGAAGTATAAAAGAAGGAAGTACAATTGCACATTCACTTGTGCAAATAATGGGTTAGTATTTAAACTATTTACTTTGCTTACTTTAATTTTATATTTATGATACTAAATTCATAAAATGTAAAACTTTTTCTTCAGTCCAAATTGTGCAATTTGTTTGCTCAAATATATAAAATGCTTCATTTTTGGATATCCAATAGAATCAGTTTCTCCAGACAAGATGACTATATACACACGAAATATTGCGGTAGACAGTTTTCTATAATGAATACTTTCTACATCCTCGTTGATCCTGCTATTAATGGATAACCAAATTGGTTACACTCATTTGATTCATACTAAAGAACACAGCTAAAGAAACTCCCACGGTACAGTTACAAACGGAAAGGTAACATATGAAATTAGGTGTCCTTTGTGCTCACATGTCAAATGTCCACCTTTAGAATAGCCTTATGAGCATATATATAATTAAGACTATTAGAGTTTGTAAAACTTTTTGACACCTCTAATTCACTTCTTTAATGTTTATATTTTTGGTGTTTGATTCGTTCTTTGTGTTATGGGTGGAAGTCTTAACATCTCGCTTGGAGTCTCAAAGGATTTATTCACATCATAACTATGGTGAGTCTCTAATTACTTCGTCACTTTATTAAAATAATGCTTAGCTAAGGTTAATAAAACTTTTTGTGCTAAATAAGGTTAGATGTGCTATTTTTTCTAGCCAATCGTTCAAAAAGTCAATGATTTACTTAGAGCTAAACTTTTTAAGCTTAGCAAAATAAGTTGTTAACAACTTTTTATTAATGACAACTTCCAAATGAGTGGTTTTGTCATATGCTAAAACTGCTGCTTAATCTGATGAATTAAAGTTTAAGCGCAAGAAGGCTGATTTTGTAGATACCAAAAAAGTGGAACAAAGTTTAAAATATTCGACGAATTTGCTAAGAATGTACTTTCTTCTAAGGTCCTCTATTTTATTTTAATGGTGTGTATGGTTTCTAATATGGTCAACTTATATGGGTTGAAAATTCATTTGATAAGATGCATACATAGTTGGCTATTGTGGCAGAAACTAAATTGCCTGAAGCACAAAATGTGATGGAGAGTGCTAACACATGTGTTAATTATTTTTCCTAGTGCAATAATGTTTTAAAGCTTATTTCTCATAAATTGTTTTTGGCTCATTCCATATTGTATGTTGGGGAATTGGATTTTATTGAGATTGATGTTTCTCTTATATTTCAATGTTGTTTGGTATTTACAGTAGATTTAATCAAATATTTCTTACTCCTCTAAACTTACAATCTTTATGTATGTCAAACGTTTCTATTATCATCTACATACACATGATGTTTTTAATTTTATTCTTGGTGAGTTTCTCTGTGCGGTAATATCAGTTTTTAAAATAATCACCTTATTAGATTGAGCACTAGTGAAGCAATAATATGATCTCATGACTCTTGAATAATCCAATAAATCTTAATTTTTTTTTAAAAAAAAATATACAATTTCTACACTAATAAAAACAAAACAAATACAAAATTCGTGCAACCCACATATCAACAGCTAGTTTTATAAATTTCCTTTATTTATATCGTCCATGTCACCACGCGATGAAGATGTCGTGTGAAGAGAATATGGTCTCTCTAATTAACTTAAGCATGGACGAACCCATACGGGGTCATGCGGATCAAGGGATCCCACAATATTTTTTGACCTTTGTTTAAAAAAATTGTAGTTTTTCCCGTACTCTTCCGCCTTTACCTCATGATAATTCTCTTTTTCTCTATCACGTTTATAATAAACAATTTAAATAGACCCTCATCTAGTCTCCAATTTCAATATCTATTCTTCAATGCAAATAAATTATTCTTCTCCAATATCCACTCTCTATTCTCTATTATTCAATCACGTATGGAACTTTACTGTTTTAATTTTTATGTTTGATGTACTGATTTTATATTTGATTTTCTCTCCTTTTAATTTTCTATTTTATTATTCATGATTGATGTTATGAGATTTTGGCGTTGCAACTGATTTTGGCAGATTGTTTGAAATTATATGTTTTGAAATTATTTCTATGGTTAATGAATTTAATTAGCAATCTTTATATTATTTATATTTTTTGTTAAATTTGTGGAAAATGTTGGTGACATTTATAGATGAAGTGAAATTCGCTCGATTTGGATGGTTATATAATTTTGCTTAAACAATGTATTTGACAATATTGATAATGATGTAATTATAAGCTACAATTGTAACAGTTTATTAATTTATTTTCATTAATATTATTTTTTCTAAAAAAAACTGCAATTTAATTTTTGATCCCACAATAAAAAATGCCTAAATGGGCCACTGCATGAGAGAGACTGTCCACCTATTTTCATTAAGTTTTTAGCATAAAATATATTTGTGATCTCTACCCATCGTGATTTGGGTTGGCTATTGAAAGTTTCTTCAAAAGAGAGAGAATTACAAAATTTTTAGCATAAAATATATTTATGACTCCACCCATCTTGATTTGGATTGGCTATTGAAAATTTCTTCGAAAGAGAGAAATATATTTTGTTAGATAAATAATAATCTCTGCACAAGTGTTGACTTAAACAACTTGAGAAGTTTGAAACAGTATTTGTTTTGTGGGAAGTTGATTTCTAAACTTTGAACTTCACCTAATCCCCCAACGTGCTTGAGAACCCAGAGCTGACCAGTATCAAGAGTCATTGAAGTTGTAGTAGCAAGATAATTTCTAACGGACACAATACTAAATGAATATGCCCATGTTTGGGATCCATTTTTATATAAACTCATTTTTTCAACATTCATATTTAATAACACAGTTCCTATAAAATAATTTTACACGTAAATCGAAAAAATTTCTTTTTTTTTTATTCATACATTCTCCAACTTTTTACTATTCTAAAATACATTCTCTTGAAAAAATGAAGCCCAAACAAAGGCATAATTTCAGATACAAACAATGAAAATAATTGTGAAAATTGTATAATTTTTAATAAGGATAATAATAACAAAATAATATCATAAGATTTTTGAAAATATAACGATAGTAGGAGAATATGATAATACTTCCATATCTTTAATATTAGCATCGAGCAATTTTTTTATCCTGCTGTCTAATCTACAACATATTCAAGAATCTAAAATTGTCCAAGGATTAGATAGCTAGAAAGTCTTGAATCGTCCTCAATTCATAGAAAACAGGATATTTCTTTCTCACTCTTTTATGGAAGTAAGTTACATCACGACCAACTAGATCCTAACACACCACTAGGTACAAGAGGAGATTGTTATTATCATTGTTGTAGAGTACAAGGGCACCTGCAGCAATTCTTTCAAGCAAAGACCCAATAATTCCTCCAAAGGTACGGTTTTTTCACTCGGCATATATGGGGAAATTTCTTGACAAATTTATTGTGAAGGTGCTACAAACTTTAAAAGTTACACCAATCTGCCATAAAGTAAAAGTTCAATGCCAACTTGCTACAACGTTAATAGATAGTAGGACCACCACTGTATCCAAAAACAATAGATAAATAAATGATTGTATTTTGGATGTAAACAAGAAAGATTTAGACATCCCTCAATCTCCTACTGGTGTATCAACTAACATGAAGAAAACTTTGCATTCTATTTCTTCTCTTATGGCTTCCATTGAGCTTGGCCATATTAAATTAGACCCTCAACAACAGAATAATCACCAAGCATAGCTGCCCAACCAAGTGCAGGAATTACAAATTGATGAGGCTAGTGTGGAGGAACAAGCACTTGCATATTTGGAACATTTGGATGGTCGGTGTTCGAAAAAAATGACATAACTTTTGCATACGGTGTCCGTTTTGGGTCCATGACCCCATTCCGGAAAGTTCACGACGATTCCCATTGAACTGACTACTTCACCATGACGTATGATGAATTTTGGGCGTTTGAATTCTTTAACTGAGTCAAAACGGCACTTGATATTTCCTAATTCATTATTTTCAGTATTTATTTGTTTCGCTTTGTAGCCCAGCCCATTAAGGGACTGTTGGCCCAATAGGTCATCTATTATTTCAGTATTTAAGACTCCAAAATATATTGTAGGGTTTTTCGGTTGTTCATGAAATAAGAAAAACTTTTTTGTTTTCTTAAGGTGTAATCCAATTGTTTGTTTGTTGTAGACTCGATCTACATCAGTTGGTATCAGAGCATGGTTCGTGGAAGAGGACGTGTTGGTCATGGTGGCCGTGGTGGCAAGGTTGATGAAGTTGCGGATCTACATAATCAAATCAATGCGCTGACAGTTCGATTTGATCAGTTTATGACGCGCACAACGGAGGTTGTGAGGAATCGTGGCCCCTTAAGTGTTGGGGAAAAAGGATATAAATCAGGCCAGAGGTCAAACGAGGAGACCTTATCGGATACACGTGGCGGTCGTGTATAGCCGCCCATGTGCAACAGTAGGATGCGTTTCAGCATTGGGAATTTGGAATCGAGGTTGATACCCCTGAATTTCACGGTGGGATAGAAGTGGAAAAGTTTCTCGATTGGCTTGCAGCAGTGGAGGAGATCTTGGACTACAAAGAGGTGTCCGAGGGTACCCTTGGTAGCTACACCTTTGCATGGTCGTGTTGCTGCTTGGCGGCGGAAGCTTAAACAGAATCAGATCCTCTAGGGCAAGGCTAAAATTTAGTCGTGGGAAAAGATGAAGAAACAGTTGAAGGCGACGTTCCTTCTTTTTAATTATACCAGAACATTGCATCAGCGGTTACAGAATTTAAGACAAGGCAACCATTTTGTAGATGCTTACTCCATAGAGTTCTACCAATTGATAGCGCGTAATTATGTGGAAGAGTCAGATGATCTGGCTGAAAATCAGAAAACACGTCGTTCTGTAGTAAGTAGTTCTAGTGGTCCATCTGGAGGTGGGGGTCGACCATTCGCCCTAAACCCCACATCTAGTTCATCCCAATCTTCCATATCTGGGAGTGGGAGTGGGAGCGTTGATCGAAACACTCGATCGCGGCTCCACTAATAGTAAATTCGGGTGGTGGACTCCTTCTGGTGGACGAGGGCATGGTAGTCAGTATTTCGATTGTGGTGGTTTTGGTCATTTGAGGAGAGATTGTCCATCAGATCGACAGTCACGTCCAGGCTTGTTGATCGGAGAAGCAACACAAGCCTATGTCGAAGATCCCGTTCACGTGATGAATGAAGAAGAAGAGGCCGAAGTAGTACATAAGGGTGACACGAGACCTCTTTTAGTGGTACGGCGGGCCTGCCTTATGCCTAAGGGGTCATCTGAGGACTTACAGCGGAACATCTTTCTGTCCACGTGCACCATTGGGGGCAAGGTGTATAGGTTCATCATTGATTCAAATAGTTGTGAAAACGTGATATTAGAGGCGGTCGTACAGAAGCTGAAGTTAGGAAATACAATCAAAGTATTATCAAACATCAACTTTCAGGCGAAAGAGTTATGCACCGATTTTCAGCCTCATATTGAGACCGGTTTTTGAATATGGAAAACGATTGAATTTGAAGATGGTCTTTGAAGTAAAGTTGCAGATCTTTGAGTTAGCTTTTCAACGCAACTTGAATCCCCTTAATCAAACATCAGGAGAGGAAGTTATGGTCAAAACACTGAAAGTTATTCGACATGAAGATTTTGTAAGGAGCTTACGCACAGGCATGTAGGATGTGCATACGCAAGATGCAAAAACATAACTATTGAGGTCATTTTTAGTGCATTGTGCATACGTAAGAATTGAACAATACGTACGCATGGTTCATTCTGGACCCGAAATTTCACTTTTCTTATACGACTCAAACTCCTTTGGTAACATATTTTACACGATTTACAAACCCTAGAACACAACCAGAATGTAGAGAACGACTCCAAACTCCATTCTTCATTATTTCTCTCTTCAATTTATGAATTGTAACTAAATTTTTATACTTGGTCGAAGGAAACGAAAGCCTCATAACTACATTGTGAGATCTAAATAGTTTTTGTTATTGTTTGATATATATTTTGAGTATTGAATGTTCTTCTGCACTTATTTCTATGATTTGTTGCGTTTACTTGCTAGAGGGCCCGCTAGTTCATTGATTGTAACAATCTACTGCTAAGTTAAACATCAAATTCGTAATTGTTTGATCCCTTCAACTTGTGAAGCACTAGGATTTGATGATTTTCCGCGATAGAGGTTATTGAATCTTAAGAAAGGTGTTTAAATAGATTGAATGCAACCGCTGATATTTGTGTTATCTAGTTTATCGATTTCTCTATTATGTAAAGTTGTTATTAAATTAAATCTTGAGCGCTGGTCTGGGGTTATTTAATAATTAGGGTTAATTAGAACGTTATTTTCTAACTAACTAAAAATAAGGAGAGATAGGAAAATAATTCCAACGGTAAATATTCAAAATATGAATTGAATTATCATTGCATCTATGATCAATTGTGGATCTCCGACGGTAGATGTGGATTTAGACCAAGGTTAGTCTTTTGATTGTTTTCGTTAATTTAATTTTCATTGTTATTAATTGTGTTATTTACAATTGTTTGCATAAAAAACCCCTTTAATCATTGTAAGAAGCATAAAATATTGAATTACACACTTTTCGTGGGATCGACCCTTACTTCCACTACTACATTAGTTTTAAAGGTTTAAGGATTATTTTTGGGTGCCTACGACAGTACACCAAATTTTGGCTCCGTTGCCGAGGAGTTGTGTTAATTTATTTTTGTGCTTCTTAGTTGTTTATTTTATTTTTGAAAAAGAAAAAAAATCATAATTTTCTAGGTTTTTAGGTATTTTATTGTTTTTAAAAATTTTAGCATAGAATTTTATTTGTCTTTCTTAATCTAGCTTTTTTTAGTTTATTTTTCATTTGTTCTGGTTGTTTATGACTGCAACTCAATCTTCTAATCAAAGTGATTTGCAGTACGATTTAGAAATTGAGAGAACTTTGAGCAGGTTGAGGAGTAACATCCAACAAAATCTTGAAGAAAGCAATCTCAACCCCAACAATCCATTTGCAAGTGATTTTGAGTTTGAAGGATAAAGAACCATGGCCGAAAACAGGACTTTGAAGGAGCTTGCAGCCCCTACATTGAATCCACAACCTTTATGCATAACTTTTCCCTACTACTATATTTGAGCTTAAATATGGACTAATAAACATTTTGCCTACTTTTCATGGTCTTGCAGGTAAAGATCCTCATAAATATCTGAAAGAGTTTCATGTGGTTTGCACGAGTATGAAACCCACTGGAATTACTGAAGAACATATTAAACTGAGAGCCTTTCCATTTTCTCTGAAGGATTCAGCTAAGGATTTGCTCTACTATCTACTATCGGGAAGCATTACCACATGGGATGGAATGAAGAGATTATTTCTAGAGAAATATTTTCCAGCTTCAAGGGCAGCAAATATTAGGAAAGAAATTTGTGGTGTCAGACAAGATCACAGGGAATCTCTACATGAGTATTGGGAACGATTCAAGAAATTGTGTGCAAGCTGTCCCTATCATCAGATCAGTGAACAACTTCTCATCCAATACTTCTATGAAGGTCTTCAACCAACCGAAAGGAGCATGATTGATGCTGCAAGTGGAGAAGCTTTGGTTGATAAAACTCCCGAAGGAGCGAGGAATTTAATTGCAAACATGGCAGCCAACTCTCAACAATTTGGCGCTAGATTTGATCCCCCTTCTAGACAACTTAACGAGGTAAATATCTCATCCATTGAACAACAAATAGCATGTAAAACCACTCTTATTCGTCAAATGGCTGCAGGTACTATTCAAACAGCGAAGGCGTGTGGAGTTTGTTCATTGGTAGGCCATCCAACTGATATGTGCCCAACACTTCAAGAAGAGTCTGTTGAACACATAAATGAAGTTGGTAGCTTCCCCGAACAACCACAGAGGAATTATGATCCCTATTCAAACACGTACAACCAAGGATGGAGGCATTATCCAGATCTTAGGTATGGGAATCGACAAGTGAATCAACCTATGAATCAGAATCGACAGAATTTCCAACAATATAATCCGTCGTACCATCCTAGACAACAACATGGCCAAATTTCTAACTATGGTGTGTCTTTAGAAGATATTGTTAAATCCCTTACCACTAACACTTTGCAATTTCAACAGAAGACCAGGGCTAGCATTCAATGTTTGGAGAATCAAATGGGTCAAGTAGCTAATGCAGTTAGTCGGCTAGAGGTGCAAAGTTCGGGAAAACTACCCTCTCAAACAATGGTGAATCCAAAAGAAAATGTGAGCGCAATCATCCTAAGAAGTGGTAAAGAGGTTGAGATTTTGGTAAAGGCATCTCTCAGGCCGTTGGAGCAAGAAGAGGAAGAAAAAGAGGTTGCAAACAAGACCGTCACCAATGATACTGAGGTGACTGAGCATAAGTTTTTACCCCTCTCTGATTATAAACCAATACCCCATTTTCTCAAGCTTTAGTAAGATCTAGAAAATATGAACGAGATCATGATGAGCTGCATGAAATTTTAGTAATTGTGAGGTAAATATTCCATTTTTAGATATTTTTAAACAAGTACCTCGTTATGTTAAGTTTTTGAAACAATTGTGCACAAGTAAAAGGAAATAGAAATTGAAGGGGATTGAAAGGATAAAATTTGGAGAACAGGTATATGCAATAATTCAAGAGAAACTTTCTGCAAAGTGCACTATCCATTGCATGATAGGCGACACTAAGTTTAAGAAGGTCATGTTAGATTCGAGAGCATCTATTAATGTCATGCCATATTTTGTATATGCTTCTTTGAAATTAGGACATTTAATTGACACTAGTGTGATAATCCACTAGCTGATAAATCTAATGCATATCCTAAGGAGGTAGTTGAGGATGTTCTCGGGAAAGTTAATGAGTTGGTTTTTCCTGCTGATTTTTATGTGCTTGACATGGGTAATAGTAATCATACTACTCCTATCTTTTTCTGAAGATCGTTCTTAAGGACATCCAAAACTAAAATGGATTTTAATAATGGCACATTAACCATGGAATTTGATGATAAAATAATTAAACTTAATACCTATGACTCCATGCAATATCAGTATAATAATAATCATGTTCATTTTATTGATGTGATTGATCATTTAGCACGAGATGTTTTCAAATTTGTTGCTAAAAAAGAATGGGAAGCTGTCAATATTGAGCATCTTGGGAAGGAAAAAGAGGAGTTGGTCGTAAACACCGAGTTACAAAGAACTGTGGCAGCATTAAATGATCTTCCAGAGTTAAGTAAGAGTTTTGGTTTTGTATTACCAGTTTCTAATGAGAAACATCTACTTTCTGTTTTGCAGACTTCCATTCCAAATTTGAAGCATCACCTCAATCATTACAAGTATTTATTCCATGGAGGTAGAGGAACACTGTTAGTTATCATTTTCAATGGACTTGGTGCACTGCAAGGAAGATCGAAGCCAACCATGATAGATCCAGGCTAAATAAAGAAAGTTTGAGTCGAGCCAAAGACAAAAAACAAAGGCACTGCTTGGGAGGCAACCCAATGAGAGTTCGTTCATTTGCCCTTTTTATTTTTATCTTTGTCCTTTTCTTTGCATTGCACCTTACATTGGGGACAATGTATGTTTTAAATGTGGTGGATGGATTTAGATTTAGGTTGCATTTAGATTGAGTGAGTTAATTTTCAAAAAAAAATTTGCATGATTTTTCACGAACAAAAGTTGAAGTTAAAAGATTTTTGGTTATGTATGCTATTTGCTAGAATTAATTAGGCTTTTGAAGAACTCATAACATGATTGAGTGAATAATTCTCCAACTTAGAGTTGATTAGTGAATTTATTTTCTTTGATGATAGTAGTAACTAAATTCTGTAGACAAAAGTTGGTGAGATTTTTGAGCAATTAGACTAATACATCCATAGCAGTCTTATTATTCTTTTTCATGTGTGATATTCTTCCATGGTTTTGTTTCTCTAGAACTTGTCTTGATTCTTTTCAAGATCACATTGAAACATGTATGCACGAACACGATTAAGGTTATCTTTGTTACATAAATGAGCTTCATTAGCCAAATAGCCGACCCTGTAATTGAATTTTCCATTATTGAGCCCCTTTGAGCCTTATTACATTTTCTTTGTACAAATTCACATTACAAGCTTTAAACTGAAAAAACAATGTCTTTACCCAAGTGTTAGAGCTAGTGGTGTATTGTTGAATGTCATGAGAAGTGTGGGTATGCAAGAAAATAAGTGTGGTGGTATCAAGATTTATGGTAATGCTATTATTGGTGAGTTGGAACAAATCTTCTATGTCAATTCAGGGAGTTTCATTATTGGTGTATAATTTAGAGTTTACATAGTGCAAGAAAAACACAAGAAGAAGAATGAAAAAAATGAATGATTGAAGAAAAAGAAAATAAGTGATAAATGGAAGTGATTTTAATGTGAAAAAGATCTATATTCATAACTCTTCCTACGTCTCAAGAAAGAGTTCGATTTGTGTGGAATAGATGGAAAAATGATGAAACTATCATGTGGAGTGGTTAGTTTACATGTCTTATGTATATGTTTGAGCTAGGTCTATTTATCGTTACTCCACTAGTTTCGATAGCTCTTGAGTCACATGTTCAAATATTTCCCACCTTGACCATAAGCCACATTACAACATTTGAAAATTCCTTATAATTCTTGTAAAGCATGTGCTCTAAGTGGTGACGAATGAGAAGATATGCAAGTATATGGTAGAACATCTTCATTGTAATGAATTTGAGTGAAACACTTACCCATTTAAACGCATGAGAGTTTAGTGCTTATATCCGTGAGGGTTTACATATTTAGTTTACTCCACCTTCATATGAAAATGCTTGCTAATTGATTATGAGTTGTGTAGAATGTTTATTCTTGATATTTTATGTGTTTTCAAAAAGTTTGATGGTTCTATGTTCTTGGCATTATGATCTGGTGTTTTTAGGAAATTAAATTTGAGTTTTGCTAGAGGACGAACAAAAGTTAAGTGTGGAAAAATTTGATAGGAATGTAAAATACACATTTTACATCTTTATGTAATGCGCTCATATGACATTTTATGTCTAAATGTACTTGGTATTCTCATATTTTGATTTAGATGGCAATTCTATGGATATGGCATAATTTGGAATAAATAGGTAAAAATGGACCAAAATGGAAGAAAATGAAAGTTCAAGGACTAGCGTGCAAATAAACATAAGTTGTGTCAAACCAAACGATGAAGATTTTAGAGTCAATTGGTTGAAAGAAGATATCAAATGGACGAAATACAATCAAAGTATTATCAAACTTCAACTTTCAGGCAAAAAAGTTATGTACTGGTTTTCAGCCTCATATTGAGACCAATATTTGATATGGAACATAATCGAATTTGAAGATGATCTCTGAAGCAAAGTTGTAATCCTTTGATTTATCTTTTCAACGCAACTAGAATCACCTCAATCGGACATCAGGAGAGGAAGTTTTGGTTAAACACTGAAAGTTGTTCAACATGAAGATTTTGTACTATGCATACGCACAGACATGTAGGATGTGCGTATTCGAGATGCAAAAAATAACTACTGAGGCTGTTTTTAGTGTATTGTGCGTACACAAGAATTGAACAATGCTTACGCATGGCTCATTCTGGACCCGAAATTTCACTTTCCTTATACGACTCAAACTCCTTTGGTAACATATCTTGCACGACTTACAAACCCTAGAACACAACCAGAACGTAGAGAACGCCTCCAAACTCCATTCTTCATTATTTCTCTCTTAGTTTTATGAATTGTAACTAAACTTCTATACTTGGTCGAAGGAAACGGAAGCCTCGGAACCACATATTGTGAGATTTAAATAGTTTTTCTTATTGTTTGATTTATATTTTGAGTATTGAATGTTCTTCTACACTTATTTCTATGATTTGTTGCGTTTAATTGTTAGAGGGCCCGCTAGTTCATTGATTGTAACAATCTACCGCTAAGTTAAACATCAAATCCGTAATTGTTTAATCCCTTTAATTTGTGAAGCACTAGGATTTGACGATTTTCTACGGTTGATGTTATTGAATCTTTAGAAGGATGTTTAAAAAGATTGAATGCAACCGTTGGTGTTTGTGTTATCTAGTTCATCGATTTCTCTATTGTGTAAAGCTGTTATTAAATTGAATCTTGAGTGCTGGTTTTGGGTTATTTAATAATTAGGGTTAATTAGAACGCTGTTTTCTAACTAACTAAAAATAAGGAAAGATAGGAAAATAATTTCATTGGTGAATATTCAAAATATGAATTGAATTATCATTGCATCTATTATTAATTGTGGATCTCCGACGGTGGATGCAGACTTAGACCAAGGTTAGTCTTTTGATTGTTTTCGTTAATTTAATTTTCATTGTTATTAATTGTGTTATTTACAATTGTTTGCATACAAAAACCCTCCAATCATTGTACGGAGCATAAAATATTGAATTACACACTTTTCATGGGATCGACCCTTACTTCCACTACTACATTAATTTTAGAGATTTAAAGAATATTTTTGGGTGCCTATGACAGCACCATTGTTCAACTGAAACTTATTCCCTCCCTTCAGAACTTTGAAGAAAAGCTAGCACTCATATGTTGTCGTCGAGATGAAGCAGTTCAATGCAGCCACACACCTAGTGAGGCTATACACCTCTTTAGGTTTCTAGGGCGACCTCATTTCAATCAAGACTATGAAGTTCTCCGGGTTGGCTTTAATGCCTCTTTGGTTGACCATGTAGCTTAGAAATTTTTCCAAGGTAACTCCAAAGGTGGATTCATGGGGTTAAGCATCATCCTGTACCTCTACAATATTTGAAACGCCTTGTCAAAGTGCTTGGCATGATCATCTGCCCTCAAGCTTTTCACCAACATATCGTCCACATACACCTACATTATCTTTCCAATAAGATCAGCGAATATCTTGTTGACAAGTCTTTGATAAGTGGCCACTATCCACAATAAAGAACCAAGAATCCCATTCAAAACCATGAAGGAACCCACCCACGACTCACCAAGAACACAGTCATGCACAATAACAGCGACAGGGAGGCAATGAAGCAAGAAGAGCCAAGCAGAATAAGTGTGGGGGTATCAAGATTTATGGTAGTGCTATTATTGGTGAATTGGAACAAATCTTCTATGTCAATTCAGGGAGTTCCATTATTGGTGTATAAGTTAGAGTTTACATAGTGCAAGAAAAACACAAGAAGAAGAAGGAAAAAAATGAATGGTTGAAGAAAAAGAAAAAGAAAAGAAAAGAAAGAAAAAGAAAATAAGTGATAAAGGGAAGTGATTTTAATGTGAAAAGATCTATATTCATAACTCTTTCTACATCTCAAGAAAGAGTTCGATTTGTGTGGGATAGATGCAAAAATGATGAAACTATCATGTGGAGTGGTTGGTTTGCATGTCTTATGTATATGTTTGAGTTAAGTCTATTTATCTTTACTCCACTAGTTTCGATGACTCTTGAGTCACATGTCCAAATATTTCCCATATTGACCATAAGCCACATTACAACATTTGAAAAGTCCTTATAATTCTTGTAAAGCATGTGATCTAAGTGGTGAGGAATGAGAAGATATGCAAACATATGGTAGAACATCTCCATTGTAATGAATTTGAGTGAAACACTTACCCATTTAAACGCATGAGAGTTCAGTGCTTATATCCGTGAGGGTCTACATGTTTAGTTTACTCCACATTCATATGAAAATGCTTGCTAATTGATTATGAGTTGTGTAGAATGTTTATTCGTGATATTTTATGTGTTTTGAAAAAGCTTGATGGTTCTATGTTCTTGGCATTATGACATGGTGTTTTTAGGAAATTAAATTTGAGTTTTGCTAGAGGACGAACAAAAGCTAAGTGTGGGAAAATTTGATAGCAATATAAAATACACATTTTACATCTTCATTTAATGCGTTCATATGACTATTTTATGTCTAAATGTACTTAGTATTCTCATATTTTGATTTACGTGGCAATTCTATGGATATGGCGTAATTTGGAATAAATAGGTAAAAATGGACCAAAGTGGAAGAAAATGAAAGTTCAAGGACTAGCGTGCAAATATACATAAGTTGTGTCAAACCAAATGATGAAGATTTGAGAGTCAATTGGTTGAAATAAGATGTCAAAGGGATGAAATACAATCAAAGTATTATCAAACATCAACTTTTAGGCGAAAAAGTTATGTACTGGTTTTCAGCCTCATATTGAGACCAATATTTGATATCGAACATGATCGAATTTGAAGATGGTCTCTGAAGTAAAGTTGTAACCCTTTGAGTTATCTTTTCAACGCAACTAGAATCGCCTCAATCGGACATCAGGAGAGGAAGGTTTGGTCAAAACATTGAAAGCTGTTCAACATGAAGATTTTATACTGTGCGTACGCACAGACATGTAGGATGTGTACGCGAGATGCAAAAACATAACTACTGAGGTTATTTTTAGTGCATTGTGCGTACGCAAGAATTGAACAATGCTTACGCATGGTTCATTCTGGACTCGAAATTTTACTTTTCTTATACGACTCAAACTCCTTTGGTAACATATCTTGTACGACTTACAAACCCCATAACACAACCAGAACGTAGAGAACGCCTCCAAACTCCATTCTTCATTATTTTTCTCTTAGATTTATGAATTGTAACTAAACTTTTATACTTGGTCGAAGGAAACGAAAGCCTCGGAACCACATATTGTGAGATTTAAATAGTTTTTCTTATTGTTTGATTTATATTTTGAGTATTGAATGTTCTTCTGCACTTATTTCTATGATTTGTTGCGTTCAATTGCTAGAGGGCCCGCTAGTTCATTGATTGTAACAATCTACCGCTAAATTAAACATCAAATCCGTAATTGTTTAATCCCTTTAACTTGTGAATGACTAGGATTTGATGATTTTTTACGATAGATGTTATTGAATCTTAAGAATGATATTTAATAGATTGAATGCAACCGTTGGTGTTTGTGTTATCTAGTTCATCGATTTCTCTATTGTGTAAAGCTGTTATTAAATTGAATTTTGAGCACTGATTTGGGGTTATTTAATAATTAGGGTTAATTAGAACGATATTTTCTAACTAACTAAAAATAAGGAAGGATAGGAAAATAATTCCAACGGTGAATATTCAAAATATGAATTGAATTATTATTGCATATATTATCAATTGTGGATCTCCGACGGTGGATGCAAGCTTAGACCAAGGTTAGTCTTTTGATTGTTTTAGTTAATTTAATTTTCATTGTTATTAATTGCGTTATTTACAATTGTTTGCATACAAAAACCCTCCAATCATTGTACGGAGCATAAAATATTGAATTACTCACTTTTAATGGGATCGACCCTTACTTCCACTACTACATTAGTTTTAGAGGTTTAAGGACTATTTTTGGGTGCCTATGACAGCACACCATCGTTCAACTGAAACTTATTCCCTCCCTTCAGAACTTTGAAGAAAAACAAGCACTCATATGTTGCCTTCGAGATGAAGCAGTTCAATGCAACCACACACCTAGTGAGGCTCTACACCTCTTTAGGTTTCTAGGGCGACCTCATTTCAATCAAGACTTTGATGTTCTCTGGGTTGGCTTTAATGCCTCTTTGGTTGACCATGTAGTGTAGAAATATTTCCAAGGTAACTCCAAAGGTGGATTCATTGTACCTCTACAATATTTGAAACGCCTTGTCAAAGTGCTTGGCATGATCATCTGGCCTCAAGCTTTTCACCAACATATCGTCCACATACACCTACATTATCTTTCCAATGAGATTAGCGAACATCTTGTTGACAAGTCTTTGATAAGTGGCCACTATCCACAATAAAGAACTAAGAATCACACTCAAAACCATGAATGAACCCACCCACGACTTACCAAGAACACAGTCATGCACAATAGCAGCGACAGGGATGCAGCGAAGTAAGAAGAGCCAAGCAGAATAAGGGCCAAAACCAATAGCCTGAATGCTTGCTAAAGTGTCGGTAGTAGGAAGACAAAAGGATCTCACAAAGGGATCGAAAATAGGCAGCAAAACATGGCACCAAGGTGGTAGTTGCAGCTATCTCACAAAAAGGCGCTAGGGACAAAACCGTGTGTGTGTGTATTATGTATACATATCACAAAAAAGGGGGCCAAATAAATTGGTCTGGCTTTTCCTGATAAATTTTGTTTCAATTTTGAGGCATCTCTCTCTCTCTCTCTCTCGATAGGTGCTAATATCACAATTTCGAACACCCAGATTAGCAACTTATAATATTAGTAGGAGTTGAAGTAACATTATGAAACAAACTACCTTAGATTGCAAAAAGCAATACTCTTTTTAGAGAATAGAATAGAGAGTAGTTTAATATGCTCAAAGCATGAAAATTTAAACTTAGTTACAGCTTTTTGAATGTCATAATCATCATATTTTTGAGTTGGTTGCTAATTGTACCATCATTTATGTATATACTGTTATTAGATTGTTGCAATGCAACCGAGCTGTCCATTGAAAAGCTACATATATTAAGTTCTAGACTCGATCGTCTTTGCATCTTCTTTTTTGACATTCAAAAAGATGCTTGCAAATGGTTTAGGTTAGATGTTTTCCCCTTTTGTGTTATTTCTAGCAATCACTTCCAGGCATGTGCTAAGCTACAACTTTCTGCAGTGATGAGTTTGTAAGTTTTGGTCTGTCAATTGATCTAACAGAAGTTCTATTCTCAGGTTCGCTTTCATATGATTCGAGATTCTTCTCAGTACCAATCAAAGTAATTTTTCCATGTCGCCAATTGAAGTATCTACTGTTGGTTGAAATTTTCTCTAGTGAATAAATTTGTAATGTGATCCATAATTATATTCCACTTACAGCAATCAATTTGAAGAAATAAAAAAAAATCAAGAAAATGTAAGATCTATAGAAGTTTACCTCAATGTGAGAATATGTCAACTCTCATTGCTGTAGTAACTCGCTATCATGAAATAAAAAGGTTTGCAAGAGAAAATCGCACTCTTATTTTCCCAAACATCTCTTCGTCCCTTTTTTATGATAAGAATAAAAATCCTAACTACGTTTCCCTAAGGAGGGGGGCTTCCTGCCTCCCTTCCAACTTTCACGATGATCTTACCACGGAAGCCAATCTGCGACCAGCTCCACAAAGTGGAAACAAGTAGGATCGATAATTATTATGTTCCACAATTTAACAATCTACTAGTTGGAGACTAATTCACAGTCAATAACTTCTGCCGTGGTAATAACTTCTCATTCCTCAAAAGATAAGTCCAATTGAAGTTGCACACGACTTCAGTTTCTCGATCGAAATAGTCTTCGTCAATATGTTGTCAAATTTTGACTCTCCTGAATCTTTTCAAGTGTCAAGATTCTATCCTCTAAAACTGATCTGATGAAATTATTACGAACATGTATATGCCTTTTCCATTTATGATAAACATGATTCTTTGCTAAGTGAATAGTGCCTTGACCGTCACAATACAACACTCTTCTCATACATGTGACCCAATTCTTCCAAAAAAGATTGCTACCATATCATATCTTTCTTAGCTTTAGTTACAACAACATACTCAAGTCTTAATAGTGGAAAGAGTAACTATCTTTTGCAACTTAGATACCCAACTAATTGTTGCATCACTCAAAGTGTATACATATCCAATAATACTCTACTTGCCATGTCAGTGTCTACATACCATGTAATCCTAAACCCGATTTTCTAAAG
This sequence comes from Fraxinus excelsior, assembly GCA_019097785.1. Lineage (NCBI taxonomy): Eukaryota > Viridiplantae > Streptophyta > Magnoliopsida > Lamiales > Oleaceae > Fraxinus > Fraxinus excelsior. The sequence goes on from CM032640.1 coordinate 18,743,284, forward strand.
CATAAATCTAAATATAAAGTACCTCTCAAGTATATGAGAATCCACTTTACTGTTTCTCAATGTTGTTTATTTGGATTTCTTATATATCTATGCACAACTCCCACATGGTCATCTAGGCTCGTTCCTACTCTATAGAGGGTGATTGCTCATTTTATAGCTTGAAGTGACTAGCCAAATGAGTACTAACCGATTTTTTATCATCCATGTTGAACCTACTTAGAACGTTATTCACATACACTTCGTAACAATTTCAAGATATTATTATCTCTAGTGAATCTCGTCCCAAGGGTTTTTATTTATTTATTTATTTATTATTATTATTATTTTTTATTTTTTGCAATACCTAAGTTCTTCTTTACAAACTCATTAGGTAACTCATTTTTCAACTTATCTATTTCTTGCTTGCAAGTGACTTGATAAGTGCATTTATACACTTATTTAGGTCACAAAACATGAATAATTGTTGGCATATATATTGGAATATGACTTAATTCTATGTAAACTATGTTTTGTAGGATAACATTGATGGACATGATGGAATTTAGGAGAAACAAGCACAAATGGACTAAAAATGGAAGAAAATCAAAGTTGAGGGATCAAAGTGCAAATAGCCAAAAGATGAATCGAAAGAAGAAACAAAGATGTGAAAGAGTTGAAGACCAATTTAGATAAGACATGAAATAATGGGAAAGGAAGAAGTGAGAAAAGAAATCAAGAAAAGAGAAAAATGTGTTCAGGGACCAAAACACAAAGAATGGAATTTTACTTGAATGATGCTATAGCATAGTTTTTTGAGCCATGCGGTCGCATAAAGTGGGTCATGGTTTTTCGAAGCTGAAATTGGCTAAACTATGCTATAGCATGTGTTTAGCATAATACATTTTCAGAAGAAAATTTCTAGATTCCTTATTTGAATTAAATTCTTATAGAAACAATATTGGGAACATTTTTTTAGACTTATGGCCGTCCATAATGAATGGAGGGACGCATTCTAACGATTTTGCAGCATAGAACGAGTCAAGAAACACGAAGATCGATTCCAAGACTTGAAAATTTAATTCAAGATTTATTTTGGTGATATTGATTCTTCAATCTTTGGCAACCCCGCATATAATCTCATATTTTTAGCATGCTCATTTAAAGTCATATTCAATTCATAAAATTGTCACTATTATTAATTTACTAGAATTACTTTTTTATTGCTTTGATGTTAGGGTGTGTTTGATTGCATTTATTTTTCATAAAAAAAATGTTATTTTTTCACCAAAATTTCTACTTTGGAAGTTTGATTGCTATTTTTTTTTTTTTTTTTTCCATTGAAAATATACCTAATTTTTCTTGTTTTGAAGGAAAACATTTTTTTTTATGGGGGGTAAGTTTTTGTTTTCCTCAAAACAAGGAAAACATTTTTTTCTAGAAGATATTTTTCATATCAATCAAACACACTCTTTGAGTTTATTATGCAATTATATATATATATAATCTTATGCAAAAAATGATGAGGAATCAATAATTTGAAATAGTATGCAAAATGTTACGTAATATAATATGTATGGTGTGATTTGTTATTTCAATCAAGAGTATTTTTGTTTAATTACCTATTTATAATTATACATTTGTTAATTTTTCAGCAAATGGTTTTTCGTAACAATTACTGAAAATGCAGTATATAGAATATAAATATTATATAAATTTATAAAATACGGTATGTAAAGTGTAATTACACCCTTATACACCATATATTTACCCATGTTACTGGCGATGGGGTTGTTATCGATTGCATGGTCGTGCCCAGAGATTCCGGTCTCTCTAGGTATAACTACAGAGAGAGTCCCTCAGGTTTTAATTCATAATTTTTCTTTTTTAGCCAGGTACACTTCATTTTATTTTTAGCATAAAAATTATTTTTCACCTCTGTCCCATCTTCATTAGGGTTGACTACTAAAAGTTTCTTCGAAATATATAGAATTATGTATTGTTGGATAAGTAATAAATTGCAGTGGCGTTGACTTAAAGAACTTGAGAAGTTTGATATAGTCTATTACAAAAAGGCCACGAGATTATTAGTGTTGTGGGAAGTTGATTTCAAAACTTTTTAACTTCACATAAATCTGCAGATAGAAAGAAATTAAATGTAAATTACAAAATTCAAGAACATAAAATCAACAAATTATTGAGAAATTAAAACAAGATTTTAAGCAGCTTAACTACCAGAAGCAAGGGACGGATGATGAGGTTATGGATCAAAGTTGGAATAACCTTTGAAACAGAGACAACAACTAGGACGTTGGTGGCGGATTTAGCTGGACTTTGGACCATACTAGGTAGAGATAAGGTTGCGGCGACAGTGGAATGGTTTTGTGAACTTGAATAGAGATGACAAAAAAACCCCAAGCCCGATACCCGCTTAATCTGGTATTCGAGGCAGGGACAAGACAGAGAATTTTGCCTCGTGGCGGGGACGGGTAACGGGTGCCACGTCCCGTTTATTTTTTATTTTTTTTTAGAATTCAATACTTTAAATGAAAATTTTCATTAATTTTAATAGAAAATGAGAACTAAAATTATTTGTCTCAATCTAATGAATGAGTAAAATAAAATAAATTATCAAAAACTTAAAAAAAATAAAAGTAAACAGGATTGTAAACGGGTCAAGGACCCCGTCCCGCCCCGCCTTAAATGAGTAATGAGGCGGGGACGGGCTAGAAGTGAGCCCGCCCTTTTAGCATCCCTAAACTTGACTTGCTAGCTAAAAACATGATGGGAACAATACATAACTCCTAGTTTTAAAGTTCACATTTCATAAATAACAAACTTATTAAAATATTTCAAAAATCGGGTGATAAATAAATTTATTAAATATTAAAATATAATATAGTATACATTAATTATTTATACCAATACCACCCCACTACACCACCTTCTTTCCCCCCACTACACCACATTCCCTCCACCTCTCCACCGGAGACGGCCATCTGCTCCGGCGACCGCTCCAAAACGTCTACGGCGACTTTTCGGCGAACTTCCGACGACTTCCCAGCAAACTACCGACGACTTTTCCGGCGAACACTCCGGAGCAGCCACTCCGGCGAATTAAAGATTTCAAAAAAATTAAAAATTGAAAATCACTCCCCCACTCCCATGAATTCACCTACCATCACCCCACCCCTGCCTCCACGTTCTAAAAAAATTACCGAAAAAATTTCAAGTCACTTTATATAATCAAGTTGCTGTCATGTCTCATCTGTTACTAATTGTGACCAAGTGTGTACTTAATGTGACTAGCTGCGACCAAATTCATGTAAAGTGTGACTGTCTATGACCAATTTTGTGTTAATTGTGATCGAATGTGACTTGAATATGTTCAAGCCACATTTGGTCACAACCAGACACAGTATACACATATTTGGTCAAATGGTCACCACAAACAAATCTGCTTACATCACGGACTAACACCACAATCCACCACCAAAAAGAAGTGACGGAAACTGTTTACAAATTTCTCAATACAATTGATTCATCCAAAAATTACAACAGCAGCATAACACCAGAAAGTAACTATTATTATTTTATCAAAACACTAAAAGAAGAGAAAAATCACGTCAGCAGCAATAGGAAATTCAAATTTCTGTCCACTCGAAATCTCAATGCCACAAAGCATGGCTGAAAAGCTCGCACCAAAATTGATTCCATCTTTATTACAATTGCTAAGATATGCCGGCCACCGAAAATGAGAAGCGGTGCCGGAAAATAAGAATCAAACCGCTTAAATCTACGTCGGCTCCAATGACCACTCCAACGTATGCTTCGATCAACCTACCCACCCCATCCACCCATTCCCAACTTCCAAATTGTTTTCAGGATTTCAAGTCACAATCGGTCACAATTGGTTACAACGAGTCACAATTACCTAGTCATAATCGGTCACAAACGGTCACAATCTGTCACAAACAGTTACAACGAACTACTCTGTAGTCAAATCGTGATCTGGTCATAGATCAAAAAAAGTTCGCCGACACCACCAACTCCGATCCGCACTAGAATTTTCGACCGTCGAACCACCACCACAATCAACAGAAACGGATCTCTACCATTTTGCAACCCACCAACAACCTCTTTCACCACTAAACAACCAACAACCACTACCACCTTACCACCACCATCTTCCACAATCCCGGCTCCACTTCCGCTTCTTCTCTTCGATCCGCTTCAGCAGAGCGGCCTAATCCAACTCCCTCTGGACAGAAACTCAATTCACCTTCTTATCACAATAAAAACCAACAAACCACCACCATAAAAACCTCCACCACCCCAACCACCGATCAACTACCACAGCCACCACCATAAAAATCACCCGCCAGATCTACAAGACGCCCTACTACAAAAACCCGCCACCACACAAAACACCACCGGATCTGCTTCTCAAATACCGCTTCTGCTTCGTCGCACATCCATGTCACTGTCGAAACTCGAGGTGATTCATTTCACCCCGCAAATAATTACTGTTTAAAATCTCAATTAACCCAATCTTCATCGAGCAAAATATTTGCAGCTGTAATGGATTTATGGCGAAGATCTCGGAGCTTCGCGGAGGAAGCCGCAAAGCAATCATAGGAGTGACGTAGGGAATAGCCTCGGTTAACCTGGATGACGTCATTTCGGAGGCGTCAAAGCAGCATCAAACGCACTGCCACCGTTGCCACCACTTTATCACTACTACAGCCTCATCAAATCCACATACTGCAGCCCACAATCGCGACGCCTCTACAAGCCGTGACACTGTCCGCGTAGTAGAACCATTTTACAAGCCCACAATAGAAGGCGGACGAGAGGAATTGGCGGTGTGATAAAAGAGAGGAGAGAAGGAAGAGATAGAGAGAGAGAGGTGAGGCGACAATGGTGGTGAAAGAGAATGGAGAGGAGAGGAGAGCAAAGAGAGAGGAGAGGTAGAGAGAGAACGATTTTGAGGGAAATGACGTGGGTGGAGGTAGGTAGGTAGGGTTCCTTTCTAAAGTAAATAATATATTAATTAAAACACCTTAATTTTGAAAAATTAAACCTCTAACTTGATTTTTGAATTTGAAAATTTAAATACGTAATTTTCTCAAGCATGATTTCAGTGGCCTTTTCAGTTTTTGGCTCAGATTTTGTTCCACTGTCACATAAAATTAAATCAAAAAGTTGTAAGCTAAAAAATTAAAAGGAAAAATTGTAGTTAATCTCCATCCCCTCCCCTCACCCTCACCCTCACCCTCACCCCCAATCACTCCCTAAACCCAAAACCGAATCAACCTACCCCGCCGTTGCCACCTTTCACAGGCACCACCACACGCTTCCGTCGACGACGTGACCATCCCCACCCATTTAATATTCTTCCCCAATTTACCCTCCCCACATCATTCCCCACCTCCACCTACATCCCAACAAAAAACCAAACCCAGAAGTCCAATAATGAATAGCAATTGCTGTAATTTGATTCAGTATTTACTGCCGCCAACCAAATCTCCCAATTCGATGGCATTGCTGCAACTGAAATCACATCATCATTCTCTACTTCCATACCTGGCTTACATTATAAAATGTCCCTGCTTAAACTATTCTCCATTGTCCACACCATACATTACAAATCACTCCACTTCAAATAGTTACATTAATTATCCAATGTACTAATGTAGATTAAGACTTTTCTACTCTCAATTCCTTGATAACATGCCAATCAATTATTCTTCAGTTCCCATTTTCCCTTTATAAAATCTCTATCTTTGGTATTTATGAAAATGGGATATGTGTTTTTTTCCTTTTTGGTGTTAGGATTTTTTGGATTTATATTTTTTGGTGGTTTTCGGCCCTGATGGTGGGGGGTGGCAGTGTGGGTCGATGGTAGTGGTTGTAGATGGGTTTCTGGTTTTGACTAAGTTTGTGGTAGAAATGTATGGCGCTTATAGATTGTAGGTGGAGGTTGACGTGTAGTGGTGGTGGTGGTTCTTTCCTCAGATTTGGCTCGTCGGCGAGGTGATAGTGGTGGTTCTGCAGCCTGAACTTAGCTCGGCTCGTCATTTTGATTTTAATTTTTCATTTGGATCCCATTTGGCAATATGGTAGCTAGGAGGGCGGCGGCGGCGGCGGCGGCTGTGGATTTAGTGACGGTTTTAATTATTTTTGTATGGAAAGAGAGAAAATTACCATTTCACCCGTATAAAAATAATTAGCCCCCGATAGACACCCATTAATTTCTCTTTCTCTTTCTCTTTCTCTTTCTCTTTCTCTTTCTCATTCTCATTCTCATTCTCATTTTTCATTTCAACCACACATTCTCCAAATAAAATAATATTACACATAAATCAAAAACTTTTCATTACTTTTCCACCACACATTCTCACATCAATCACTATTCTAAAATTTTCATTCTTCTAAAAATGGGTTTCAAACATGGAGTTAATAATGTGATCAAAATTATTTGTTTGGTCAACTAAAAAAAAGTGGATAGATTCCATCCGTTTGGACTTCAAATGCATATTTTTGAAAGATTAGGAACATTCACTGCTATAAATTGAAAACTAGGATACGGTCTACAAAAATTGAAAAGGTTAGTGATCATCGCAACAATCTTCCCAAATTAAAATAAGCAATCCATAAATTCAAGGCTAATAGTAGACAACAAATTAAACCTGAGATAATGGGCATGTTCAGTTTTTAATGGGTCGGAGTTCTAGATTTCTCCACTATTTGAAAAAAATCCATCGTCTCAGTTGCTAGTGGAGCTCCTTTTGTCAAAAAAATAAAGAATGGAGGAGGATGTGAGGAAGAAGAAGAGAAAAATCCAGCAATAGGGATGGATTGTGTGTTTAGACTTTTATAGTAGGGGTTTGGTGTGATGTTTTCAATTCAAAACAAGTTTTTCAATTAGTCAAATCAAAAATAATGAAAGTTATGCATAGTATTTAAAATGTTTAGAAGGACAAAAAGTCCAAAAGTGACATTTTTGTTAAAATACTAAAATGTGATATTTTTAAGTGATATGTAGTGCAATTTTCACGATAGTAAATTGCAAAGGTGTTGACTTAAACGACTTGAGAAGTTACAATCCTTTCAAGCAAGCACCCAATAATGCCTCTGAAGATACACTTTTTCCATTTGGCATACTTGGGAAATTTCTTGACAAATTTATTGTGAAGGTGCTGACAAACTTGAAAAGTGGTCTAGTATGCCAAAAGTAAAAGTTGAATACGAACTTGTTACAACACAACAGACGGCAGGAACTCCATTGCATGTTTTTAAAAGAGAGAGAGAGAAAAGAACAAATTGTATTTTGTATATAAACAAGACAGATTTGGACATCCCTCAATCACCTTGTGTTGTATCAACCAATATGAAGAATTACATTCTGATCCTCCTCTTATGGTTTCCAATAAGTTTGGCCATATCAAATCAGACCCTCAATAACAGCATAATAACCATGCCTGGCTGCCCAACCAAGTGCGGGAATTTAACTGTTCCATACCCGTTTGGCATCGGTTTAGGTTCAGGGTGTTCCATTGGATCGTGGTTTGACATCAACTGTAACACATCTCACACTCCTCCAAAAGCCTTCATTGGTACGGGTAATTTAGAGGTTATTGACATATCAAACACCAAAATCCGCGTAAAAACTTGGGTAGCTTCCCGTTGCTATGATGAGTTTGGTGCTCTAACCCGCCAAAACCTAGTTTTTTTGAATCTACGTGCCACACCTTACAGCGTGTCAAACGAAAATGTGTTAACAGTTGTGGGGTGTGATGACTTTTCCATGGGATTCGTTGATAACTTCACCGGTGGATGTTTTACAAATTGTTCAGACAGCAGGGAATTGAGAGACGGATATTGTTTTGGAGTTGGCTGTTGTCGGACCTCCATTCCCATGAGTTATGTAAAGAAATTTACTACTTCCATGAGCACCCTTCAAAATCACACAAAGGTCTGGTCTTTCAACCGATGTGGCTATTCCTTTCTTGGAGAGAAGGATAGATACGTATTTCGCTTGTTTGATCTCACCGATCCACATGTCATAGAGAGAATTTTAGAAACTGTGCCATTGGTGTTGGATTGGGTGATCGACAATCAAACTTGTACTGAAGCTCAAAAGTCCAATAATTTTACTTGACAAGAAAACAGTATTTGTGTTAATTCTGATACTGGTTACCGCTGCAGTTGCCCTAGTGGATATGTGGGAAATCCATATCTCAAACCAGGCTGCCAAGGTTGGTTCATGGATAAATCAAAATGACTTATAACCCCAATATAGACATGCACCTGACTTTCTTTGTTGTTTTTCAGATATTAATGAATGCGAGAGTAATCCCTGTGACGATGAAAATGGGATTTGCAATAATACTCCTGGTGGTTACAACTGTTCTTGCCAGAAAGGTTACATTGGCGATGGCAGAAAATCTGGTGTTGGTTGCATTAAACCTTCCCAGCGTTCAGTTAAACTACTAGTGTTTTCAGGTTAAACTCTCGTCACCCCTGCAAATTTCTTCATAAATTGGCATAGGAGAAGCAGTCTTGATAACCCAGGGGAAAAAAAAAGGAAATAATATGTTATTATTGTTATTAATGTTCATGATAAGCTATAGAAATGTTAATGTTCATGACAAGACTGAAACCATATTTTGTATAATTTTTTTTTTTTATAAGTTTCAAATGCATTAGATTGGCCCTGGTTCAATTTAGCTTTGAAACCACAATTTAAGGCACTAATTATCACTAAAGTTAAAAGTTTAACATTAATCAAAAGTGGTTGACCTTATTTGGTCTTGACCCAGCCCAACGTCTATACGTCCTCATAATTTTTATTCCCATTTTACCCTTGAGTTTGATTTGTCGACTAATGCATATTTAACCAACAAAAAAAAGGTAAGATACTTTTTCAGTATTGCAGATGAATGTGACAAATCCATTCCAAATGTTATCGAACAGGTGAGGTAAGCATTTTATTCCGGATGAAATTTATTCAAACTTTTAAATACATCCCTAATTTGATTATAAGGGATGAAAATAAATGTACTTTATGGTTACAAAGAAGGAAACCAACGCTGTAACAGTATATTCTTTTCAATTTGGTTGACTCTGACTCCAACAAGTCTCTAATCAAGACACGAAAATTTGCTTGTGATAAATGTAAGTACCTATCAAAGGGCCGGCATGCTCCTAATTTTCACACTACAAGAAATGCACAAGAAGTATCTCATTTGACTGCTCTTTCATTTTTCAATATTTGTGTGCAGTCGTGGGTGCAAGCATTGGACTGTTATTACTACTAACAGTTGGCTCTAGGCTATACAAAGCAGTGAAGAAGAGGCAGAAACAAAAGCGCAAACAGAAATTTTTCAAAATAAATGGCGGTCTTTTGTTACAGCAACAACTATCAACTAATGAAGGTCTCATAGAAAAAACAAGACTTTTCACAGCTAAGGAGTTGTCGAAGGCAACAGATCAATTCAACGAAAGTAGAATACTTGGTCGAGGAGGTCAAGGTACGGTTTACAAGGGCATGATATCTGACGGGAGAACTGTAGCAGTGAAGAAGTCCAAGTTAGTAGGAGAAAATCAACTGGAGCCGTTTATAAATGAGGTTGTAATTCTTTCTCAAATCAACCATAGAAATGTTGTTAAGCTACTTGGATGTTGTTTGGAGACACAAGTTCCCATGTTGGTTTACGAATTTTTACCCAATAGAACCCTCTTTGATCACATCCATGATGAGAGTGATGATTTCCCCATGACATGGGATATACGTTTGAGAATCGCAGGAGAGAGAGCAGGAGCCCTTGCCTATCTTCATTATGAAACTTCTCTTCCCATTGTAAATCGAAAACCACCACTTTGGACCAAGGATCACCGGGCTCAGTCTCCAAAACGATCACCACAATCAATGGAATCACCACAAACCTTCACCTCCACACTTGGTTGCTCTAAACCGATTTTCAGCCCACTAAAAGAGCTTGGAGAAGAAGGATAATAGCCAAGAACATTAACCACACAGGTTAACTTAAGAAGAAGAAGAGAATCCACTACCAAGAATCACAAAGCAAGGTAAAGAGAGCACTAAGCAAGGGAAAGGTCGACTTCTTCTCAAGAGCACAAGAAGGAACGGCTATTTTTCTTGTGTCCAATGTTAGACAACGGGAATGACTATGTATAGTGAATAGTTGGGCTTTTAGGTCAAGGGGCCCAATAACAAAGGAAGAGAAGGTGGGCTATCAAAACCGGTAAGAGCCGTCCTAAATCGGGTTGGGCCATGAGCAACCCTAATTAAATTAGGTTGCTTCGAATGGCCCAAGTGGGTTACGTGGATAGTTCCATAAATTGTGGTGTCGATATATATTCAGTCAATTTGGCCAATGCCGACTGGATAAAAAACCAACGAGACTTTCATCATCGCCCAGGGAGGTCGTTTGACAACAAATTGCCTAACAAACCTCCACCTTGGTGTCAAAGGACCTGCAAAGAAAGAAATTACTAAGCATTAGTAATAATCCAAGAAGGTAAGACCAATCAAATTGGAAATCATTTACCTCCACCGATGTTTAGAAGATCTTTGCAACTTCTAAACTTCACCAATGGTAACACCTTAGTACCCATGTCTGAAGGGTTATATTGTGTGTGTATTTTCTCAAGTCTCACAACTTCTTGAGACACAATATCTCTAATGAAATGTAGTCTAACATCAATGTGCTTGGTGCGTTCGTGAAAAACAGGATTCTTACATAGATGTATGGAAGACTGACTATCTGAATATACTACCACATAATCATTTAGAACACACAGTTCATGTAAAAGGCCTCTAAGCCATAAAGCTTCTTTAATAGCTTCAGTGGTAGCAATGTATTCAGATTCTGTAGTGGATAGTGCAACTATGTGTTGTAACTGTGATTTCCAACTAACACAAGAGTTAGACAAAGTAAACACATAAGCAGAAGTGGACTTCCTATTATCCCTATCCCCAGCATAATCAGCATCAACATATCCCTTTAGTTTGACACCATCGTTATTAACACCAAACTTCAGACCTACATTACAAGTATCCTTTAAATACCTTAACAACCATTTTAAGGCTTCCCAGTGCTCCGGACCAGGATTAGACATATATCTACTAAGAGTGCTCACAGCGAAAGCTAAATCAGGTCTAGTGCAAACCATCAAATACATAACAGAACCAATCACATTCGAATATGGAATTCTACTCATGTATTCTACCTCCTTTTCATTACAAGGAGCTTGATCTTTAGATAGAATGAAATGACTAGCTAAAGGTAAAGTAACAGATTTGCACTCATGCATGCCAAATTTCTTTAGCACTTTAGAAATATATGATGATTGATGCAAAAACAAGATAGAATTTGACATATCTCTTTCAATTTCCATACCTAGAATTCTTTTAGCTTTTCCTAGGTCTTTCATGTCAAATTCACCATTCAAACTTGTTTTTATATCACTTATCCATTTAGATGATGAACCAACTAAGAGCATATCATCCACATAAAGCAATAAGAACACATAGTCATTACTTGCATCATTATGTTGGAAATAAAGGCAATGATCAAACTTACTACGATGAAACCCTATAGATAGTACAAAAGAGTCAAAACGTTTATACCACTGTCTAGGCGATTGTTTTAAGCCATATAAGGATTTTTTCAGAAAACACACATAGTCAGGTTTTAATTTATCTTTAAAACCTCTTGGTTGATTCATAAAGATTTGCTCATCAAGTTCACCATGTAAAAAAACAGTTTTTACATCAAGTTGTTCAAGTTCCCAGTCAAAATGTGCAACTAATGCAAGCATGACCCTAATAGTAGTGTACTTAACAACTGGTGAAAAAATCTCATTGTAATCAACTCCCTCCTTCTGAGTATATCCCTTGGCCACTAATCTAGCCTTAAACCTTAAGGGTTCAGATGCGCTAATACCCTCCTTAACCTTAAAAACCCACTTACAGTCAACAGTAGATTTATTCTTAGGTTTTGGTACTAACTCCCAAGTTTGATTCTTCTCTAGAGAACTCATCTCATCTTTCATTGCCTTGAACCACTCTTCAGATTGGTCACTCTTCATCGCCTCCTCAAAGGTCTTTGGTTCCCTATCAGCTAGCTCCTCATAACTCGCATGAGCAAAAGCTAGCTCTGATTCATAACCGAATCTCACAGGTGCTCTAGTCTGTCTCCTCTCTCTATCCCTAGCTAGGTTATAGTCTGCTAGAGGGTTCTCTTCTTCAGGGTGTTCTTCTACTACTACTTCCTCTCTGTTCTCAACATCAGGTTGTTGTTCCTGAGTCTCCACCTCACTCTGTGTAATAGTGATAGATGTACTAGGTTTTTCTAACTCCACCTCCAGCTGACCACTCTCTTCACCTTGAATCTCCTCACTCACAGGTTCAGATTCAGCTTTCAAACATGGCATTTCACTCTCATTGAATGTGACATCTCTGCTCACAATGATTTTAACTCCCTTATGGCTCCTATCCCATAACCTATACCCCTTGACACCTTCTGGGTAACCTAGAAAAACACATTTTCTAGCTCTCGGTTCAAGCTTTCCCTCACTCTGATGAGAAAATGCAGTGCAGCCAAAAGTTCTAAGCATGGAGTAATCACTTAGTTTACCAAACCATTTTTCATGTGGAGTGTCACCATTCAATGCAGCAGATGGAGTCAAATTAATCAAATAACAAGCAGTCATAACAGCATCGCCCCAAAAGGACTTTGGGACTCCAGAACTTAACATCATGCAACGCACTTTATCAAGTATAGTTCTATTCATCCTTTCCGCTACCCCATTCTGTTGGGGAGTGTAAGGAACCGTTTTATGCCTTGTTATTCCACTTTCCTTGCACATATTATCAAAATCAGTGTTACAAAACTCTAGGCCATTATCAGTTCTCAAAAACTTGATCTTTTTACCAGTTTGATTCTCAACTTGTCTTTTCCAATTATTAAATCTATCGAAAGTGTCGGATTTATCCTTCAGAAGATAAACCCACACTTTTCTAGTGTAGTCATCAATAATAGACAAGAAATACCTATTCCCACCTGGAGTAGGCGTACTGGATGGACCCCACAGGTCCGAATGCACATATTCAAGCATGCCTTTAGTTTTATGAACACTCGAGGAGAAAGTAGTTTTGTGATGTTTACCAAGCACACAATGGTCACAAAAAGGTAAATCAGACACACAGTCATTTCCAAAAGCACCGTTATCATTAAGAAGCTTAATCCCCTTAATACCCACATGTGCTAGTCTATTGTGCCATTTTTGTGTGTGATCAGACTTAGCAGAAGAGATAGAGGAGTTTAAGCCTCTCATCACTTCCCCAGTAGTTATGTAAATATCATTTTTCCTAACACCCTTAATAGAGACAAGTGCACCATTAATCAATTTCAAAATTCCATTTCCAATTTTACCAGTGAAATCAGATTTCTCAAGTCGTCCTACTGAAATTAAGTTTCTAGACAATTCAGGGATATATCTCACATCTTTTAAAGTATACACAAAGCCAGTATCAAACTTTAAAGTAATATCACCCATGCCAACGACACTGTAAGCAGAATTGTCACACAACACAACATGCCCATCATTTGATTCATGCAAATTTTCAAACCAATCTTTATGCGATGTCACGTGAAAAGATGCACCAGAATCAAGAATCCACTCATGAAAATGAGAATTGGCAGTTAAGTTCAATTCAGCAGGAGAAATATCAGGACTTGTAACCAAATAGACTTCACCATCACAATCATCAGAAACAGAAGATAACACATTCACCTCATCTCGATCTCCCCCCTTTTTCTTGTTTTTCTCTTTATAGCAATCCTTTATATAATGCCCCGTGTTCCCACAGCCATAGCATTTTCTTTCCTTAGTCCTAGATTTGGACCTAGGTTTACCCTTGCCCTTCTTCCTATATCCATTACTACTCGACTCGCCACTACTTTGGTAACCATCATGACTGTTTTGCCTAAACTGAGTTCTACCCCTCATCATGTGAATCTCACCGCTTTTCTTATCATGTTTTTCAGCTCTCATCTCCATCTCCTTACTTCTAAGGGAGTCAACGACAATTTCGGGTGTCAACGTGTCTCTACCATACTTAATAGCATTTTTGACTTCACGATAAGTATCAGGTATAGCATTTAACAAAATGATAGCCTTATAGGTTTCAGACACTGACTCACCACAGTTAACAATATCTTGAACAAGTTTGTTAAACACATCCAAATTGTCATCCAATTCTTTTGAAGAATCCATTTTGAAACTGAAAAAACGCTCAAGTAAGTAAAGCTTATTGGGAGTAGATTTTAGCAAATACAGATCTTCCAACTTTTTCCAAAGTTCTTCAGTGGTTTTCAGTTTACCCACTTTTCTTAAAACAGCGTCAGCCAAGTGTAAAATAATAGAGGTGTAAGCGAGCTCATCAGCCTCTTCTTTTTGTTCTTTTGAAAAATCAGCGGGAAAACTGCCATCAATGGCTTTTGAAACTTTTTGTTGAACCAAAATACCCCTCATTTTCTGTTGCCAAATAGAAAAATCACCTTTTCCAGTAAAAGTCCCCAAATCAAAATTGCGCGTTGTCATTTTCAAACAAGAAACACAAAGTCACAATTAAGCCACACAAAGCAGACCTAGGTTCACAAATATACACCGTTTTAGATTCCCAGGGTTTCGTAAGATTCACGATCTCAGATCAAGGAAATTTTCAAACGGGTAAGGTCTAGGTATTCTAGAGACTTAACAAAAACAACCAGAGAGATAATAACAAAACAGTTTCACTCACGATATATCAGAAAACCGATAATATGCTGTAATTAATCAAAAGAACAAATTTCAATCACGTAACGAACGAAAAGAGCAATTACTTCCTAATTTCTAGCACAAGCAATGGTTACCCCTTCACGGTAACCCCAATCCTAATGTCACCCCACACGATGACGCGCTAGTGCTGAAAATTAACGAGAGGATCATCCAATTTACTAGAGCGGACTTGTCTGAGTCCGTAATTATCGAGAGTTGCGAGATTACTGCTTTAGAGCCACAATTTATGGTCTAAAGTAATTCAGTAATTGTTTTGCAGCCTCGACCGTCGAACAACCGGGGGCAAAATCATCCAACTTTTCCTGCGTAACCTGAAACACTTAAACAAAAATATCAGTACGTTCAGGAAATCAAGACAAACAAACTGCCTGAAGAGGTCGAGTCCAGAAGGTCGCCCACGCGCCGCCACGCGCCGGTTCTCTTCTCTGCGCGTGGGCTTCACGCGCCGCCACACGCGCCGGCCGGAATCTCACGCGCCGCCCAGGGAGGTTCGCCTCCACCTGCAGAGGCCTCCTGTGGTGTTGGTTTCTTGAATTGGTCGCTCGTTTCACCGGAAAAGCCAAAAACGTTCTCGGACTGATTGAAGAAACCTGTCCAGAAATTTGGCAGCACTGTTCACGCGATTCCAGGTCCGTTTTTGGTCGATTTTTGATCTGAAAAACACCAACCAAGCTCTGATACCATATGTAAATCGAAAACCACCACTTTGGACCAAGGATCACCGGGCTCAGTCTCCAAAACGATCACCACAATCAATGGAATCACCACAAACCTTCACCTCCACACTTGGTTGCTCTAAACCGATTTTCAGCCCACTAAAAGAGCTTGGAGAAGAAGGATAATAGCCAAGAACATTAACCACACAGGTTAACTTAAGAAGAAGAAGAGAATCCACTACCAAGAATCACAAAGCAAGGTAAAGAGAGCACTAAGCAAGGGAAAGGTCGACTTCTTCTCAAGAGCACAAGAAGGAACGGCTATTTTTCTTGTGTCCAATGTTAGACAACGGGAATGACTATGTATAGTGAATAGTTGGGCTTTTAGGTCAAGGGGCCCAATAACAAAGGAAGAGAAGGTGGGCTATCAAAACCGGTAAGAGCCGTCCTAAATCGGGTTGGGCCATGAGCAACCCTAATTAAATTAGGTTGCTTCGAATGGCCCAAGTGGGTTACGTGGATAGTTCCATAAATTGTGGTGTCGATATATATTCAGTCAATTTGGCCAATGCCGACTGGATAAAAAACCAACGAGACTTTCATCATCGTCCAGGGAGGTCGTTTGACAACAAATTGCCTAACACCCATTTATCACAGGGATATCAAGTCAAGTAACATCCTTTTAGATGAAAACTATAAAGCCAAAGTGTCAGATTTTGGAATTTCAAGATCAGTTTCCATAGATCAAACTCACCTGACCACCGTAGTGAAGGGGACTTTCGGCTATTTAGATCCAGAATACTTCCAATCAAACCAATTTACAGATAAGAGTGATGTCTACAGCTTTGGTGTAGTTCTTGTTGAGCTCTTATCTGGACAGAAACCTATAACTTCGAGTATTGCAGAAGATGAAAGAAGTTTAGTGAAACGTTTTCTTACATCTATGGAACAAAACTGTCTGACTAAGATTCTTGATCCAAAAATTTCAGAGCAATGCAAGGATGAAGAGATCATTTCGGTTGCTAATATAGCATATCGATGCTTGAATTTGAATGGGATAAGACGACCGACAATGAAAGAAGTTGCTATGGACTTGGAGAATATTAGGCTATCTAGGAGGCCTACAACCATCAAAAGAACTTCGCAAGTAACCGATATTGAAGCAGGAGGATCAACTTCACTTTCAAGCATCAACTCCACATTGACCATTAGTGATAGCAGCATCACTACAGACACCAATCCCTTGTTATATTACACTGTTTAATAAAGTAATAATATCATTGTTGCAACTCTCACATGTAATGTTGTTGTAATTAGGACTAAAACATATTTAGTTTTATCATAATATACAAGTTTAATAAAGCATATTTGTGTAATTAGGGATGGCAATGGGAGGGGTCCGTCTGGGCTTTCAGGAAAGCGATATGGGAGGGAAGCGTTTAAGGATTGATATTTCCATAATTGTGGTCAAGGGTTCAAGGATTTGAACCTTTCCACCTTTTCCTCAATCCCCACTTAAAGTAAATACAAAAGGAATCCATAGTGAAGCAAGAGCCTTAGAGGCTCCATATCACACAAGGCAAAATCAATCTTCTAAAGTTCACATTCGAGAAAAAAAAAAAAAAAAAAAAAAAACCCTATTGGGAATTTGCTTAATCATGGACATCGGAAATTAAAACAAATTTCAATTCCTACCAAAAATTTGCTTTTTGTTTAGATAGAAATTGTGATAGAAAATATACACTTATTAATTCTGGGAACTCATTTGCTTATCTTGAATACGAACAATCACGATCTGTAATTCACAGTTGTTCAATTGTTCAGTCTCCAATAGAAATCCATACAAAAAACAAGAATGAGAGAATTATGATTTTTCTTTTCTTGTGCTAACAAAATAATGATGTGTGTTTTATATTTCTGAAATCTTAATAGTTTATTAATATAAGTTCAAGTGGAATTGACCAGTTTCTTAAACTTAACATTGTCTAATATTTAATTAATTCAATTAATTACATTTGGTCGATAACATAATCCAAATTGGTAATTCAGGTCTATTAACAAGCAACCCAATCAATGGATTTTCCAATACTTGTTAATTAATTAATTGATGAATCACGTTCTTCTAGTCCTCCTTTTGTGTGTGATACATTAGGTTTCCGAGCATAATGTCTAACGACGTAAACTATTATTTTGATCTAATGAAAATCAATAAAGTAAAATACCCATTTTTAATTTATCACCAATTCACATCCGGCAATATACGTGACGAGAAATGTCACATAGTATGACAAAATATCACTTGTTCATTTACCCTGAAACTATAATCATTTCATCAATATGATCCGATCAATTCCGAGACATAAATATGTATCAATCTCAATTATCGATCATATCTTTCATTCCACTATTAAGTCAACGTAAGTCGAAAAATCTTTTTCGACTTATGAGTACACCAAGCCAAGAATTTCATTATCAGTTTAATTGAATGAAATGTAGATCATAATCTCTTACTATCTAAGAGTGACGAATCCTCTTTCACAACTTTCATATGATTCTTGACATACATGAACAATGACATATTAGCGATCCTTGGCATAGCAATATCCAGAATCACTAAAGTATGACTGTCCACATATAAAAACTATGATGATCTCAAGTCGAAGCAGTAATTCCACTATCGAACGTTAGAAATTAACCACTAACATTCAAATAGTTATCCATATGGAATCTCCCCCAATGAGTCTTCAATGTTTTGTTCTATTAACATGATCATTTAAATGTTACTACATTTTAACTTAAGAGATCATCTACATATTTCACAAGTAAGAAACAACACGTGATGTTCTATCCATAATAACGATATTCATATCTCTTTATTACTTACGACTACGGATGATTTAAGATTTAGTCATATGTAATTTGTATCTCACAATCACAACTCATCTTGATTAACAAATTATTAAGACTTAAATTTACGAACTCCATTATTTAGCCATTGTTTGAGCCCCATTTTTTTCATCAAAATGAATTCTTAAACAGTTATTTAACATCATTTCAATCACACGTTATTCAATAAAATAATATTACAGGCAAACTCAAAACTTTTTCTTATTTTTTAACCATACATTCTCTATGATAACACTATTGCAAAATACATTTTTTTTTAAAATAAAAATGGACTTAAAACAAGTTCTTAATATAGTTTATTAGAATAGTAATTAAAATAAATAATAGATCTTATCAAAATAAATGCATTAAACATATTAAAAATGTTTACAATCTAAATCAATTGGATTTACAGCATAACACTTACAAACCCAATTATTGGAAATATATTAGGAAAGCGACAATCGACGACAATACAATAGTTGATGGTAGTTGACGGTTGATGACATTGTGTAGTTGGTAGGGAGAGCAACGTGCAAAGAAGACGATAAAATTACATACTTCGTTCAAAAACTTAGGTAAAAAAAAATATAGAAAGTAATTAGCACTACCTACATGCATCAAAGTTAATAAAATTACGTTAAAATGACGGAATATGAAAATGAAATTTAAGGTTTGTTTTATGTAAATTTTTCTAGAATATATTTTGTGAAAAAATGATATTTTTTTTTTTTTCCCTAAAAATGTGTAGTTAAAGAGTAGAAAAAAGTTATGGATCTACATGTAAAACTATTTAATTAGAAAAATATCTAGTTGAAAATTAGTTTGGGAGAAATAAGTTTTAAAAAATATGTACCAAATGGGGGCTAAAGGTTGGGGATGGAGAAGCTAGATTTTGAAGGTTTGGGACAAATCTACGTACTAAAGGCTCAAGACTCTGCAATAAATTTCTGAAGAAAAAGAGAGAATTTTACTGTGGTTGCTATTTGCTAGATTTTGAAATACATTATCCAAAGCCAAAACAAAACACTTTTACCAATGGGCTACAATAGTTTTGTTGTCGACAAACTAAAGACTTAACTTATATTTTCATTTCAATTTCAATTTCATATACCTTACTTTATTTCATCTCTTCCTAATTTCTACGTTTCAACAAGTCAGAATTTGTGCGCTTATCTTGATTTCGATAAGTCAAAATTCTATTATATGTTCTGCAAGTGTAAGTCGCGGTGTTATTGTCTTTGTACGCACATATTTTTGGTTAATGGAATATAATTCATGCACCAATTTCTCCAACAACCACCTCTGTATCCTCTACCCTAAACTACCCGGTTGCTCGATAAAATTGAGCGCCACCACAGTATCAAAATACCAACGTTAATGAAACCCTTACTCTGCATTGCAACATCAATAATTATTTTAAACCACCCGCTAGGGATGGCAACCATTTGACTTCTATCCTTGGTCATGCCCTTCCAGTTGTACAATGCCAGCACATATTCCTTATTCCATCAAGCTATCCATGAGGTAGCAATGACAGTGATATCACTTCCCTTTATTCCATTAAGGAATCAACTGGTATTTCTTCAATACTCCACAATACACACCCAAAGTATCCCAACTCCAGCCCATTACATCCATGAAAAGAGCCCATTAACACATTATGTGAATCGTTATCACATCTAAATGATTTGATTCTTCCCCATTGAAAATACAAAGTTCGACCCAAACTACACCTAGGGGGTGAATAGGTGATTATGCGAAATTTAAATTACTTAACAATTAAATAGCAATAAGTCACTATTAATTATTTTCTACATGGTTAAACATGCAATTCAGATTTTCCTTTGTTGAATTACCGCAATTATGAAAGCAATAAATGAACACAAAATTGATCACGGAGAAACCCCAACTGGGGAAAATTTCGAACACTTTGTCAATCAACAATCCACTATAAATGATTCATAACTTACAGTCTACCAGACTAGACAACGACGCATACTATCTGACCTCCTAATTGTAATTCTAAAAACTCTCTAGAAATTTGTGCTCCTACACCAATTCCTAGCTGCAGTTTCCAAAACTCTCTAGGATTGCACTCTCCTGCAGCAACTCTCAGTTTTGTGAAATTGTCTATCTCCTGTGGATTAGTGAAGAACACCGTGTTCTTCAACGACTAGAACTTCAGTCACCTTCCCTTGATCTTCTGAACTTGGACAAATACGAAGGAAGCAGCAGTTTGTATTTGGATAGTGAAATTGATGTTTTTCATCTCCAAGAATATATCACAATATTAATAATGAATGTTGAAAGCTTAAAAGAATGAAGAGAATATGAAAACAATGTGTTTGCTCAATAATCAACCTTTGAAAAACCATTCAGAGGCATTCATGTATTTATATGTAGGTTAGGGAATGAATGGACCGGATAAGAAGCCTTTAAAAAATGAATTAAAAATTCTCGAATGACACTGTCGCTCGAGCGAGGGATGAGCTACATGTTGTCGCTTGATCAAAAGCGAGACGACAAGCGGGTGACGCAATTTTTGTTTCTGACTCTCGAGCCAAACATTTGCGACAGTCTAGCAAAATTCCACGCTGTTTTATTCCTTATTTCTCATTCTCAAACCCTAGACCTAATATAACTGAACTTTCACTAATTGCACATTTCTCCTTTACTTTTACAACATATTAATTTTAGTCATTTTTGTTCACAAATTTGTCAATTACATCAAATACCTAACAAGCTCCCCCTTCAGCATTATGTTACAAAACTACAATTGAAAGTTAAGACAGTAGTAAAATAAAATTACAGACTCAAAGATTGACATAACCAATAATTGTTTTGATCGAATTCTGCTTTTCATTTGTCAAAACCTATTTCATGAAATAGGCAACTCAAATATTCAGTGTAAAACGTATGTGAAACAGTAATAAGTGTAAAAGCAGTTAAAGCAGCTAACAGTGTAAGAATGATTTAAGCAGTTAATAATTCAAAATGCATCTTTTCAGTTTCATATCATATGTTAAATTAAGACATAATATCAATGCAACCCAACATACCAAAATGAAACATTGATATTACTAAAACATCAAAACTTAATCTAGCAATTATGAAATTATATCATATAATGCCTTTTGAGTCAAAATTTTACATAACATGTTAAAACAAAATATCATGTTATTTGTTAATGTCAATTAAAACATAATGTTAAAGCAATCAGGTGTCTTTAATGCAATCAAGGCAGTCAAGTGTTTCTTAAATTTTGTTATTCCCCCTTTTTCTCACATAATAACAAGGGATTAAGAAATAACACACAATAACCCAACAATGCAAGTGTTAGCAGGTATAAGTATAAGCAATGAACAATGAACTTTGTCACACATTTGACCCAAGTTAAACATAGAATAAATTGTATAAGTGGCTCATATGTGTACAATGTCACTAATCATCTGGTAGTTGGACTCCAAACTTTAGTTTTGTGAGAAATGACGTGTGAAACATCACTACCATTAAGGATATTCATCTACTTATGAAAGTCAAACCAAGTAGAGCACATTAGAACCTATATATTAAAGCTCATTTGTGTGAACAATTTCTTTCCTCCCCCTGACTTTTAGTATACATTTTTTTTAACTGTAAATATTTTAAGCTCATAACAATTTTCAAATCTTAAGTACAAGCTCTTCTTCATTAAATGGCTAAAATGACCAATGTAGCAACCGTTAGACCGATTAACTCAAGTCAGTCGACCTTAGGCACCATTTTATTAGAAACCCCTCAATCTTAATTGCTCGAGTCAAATAGGCTTCAAAGAATAACATAAGATATTGACCATTTTCCTTTATTTTTTATTATTTTTATCGGGGACAATCTTGAGCTTAGGTTTTAAAAATAAGGTCAATACATGTTCAAAGTCACTCGACTAACAAGTGATTGTCATCTGAAATCTCACACACGCAAGCAGTAAAGTCCCACTAACAAGATCATAATGTGTGCAGTGCAGATGATATATGAAGAAATTTATACTAAGTACTCCATAAATAACCTAAGCTAGCAATGAAAATTATGTTACAACTCATCAAATAGAATCATGCTTGATCACAACCAGCAAGATCAAGATCAAAGTATGTTAGGATGTAAAAAAAAAAATCGCATATATTTTTTATTGCAAT
Source organism: Fraxinus excelsior (assembly GCA_019097785.1). Lineage (NCBI taxonomy): Eukaryota > Viridiplantae > Streptophyta > Magnoliopsida > Lamiales > Oleaceae > Fraxinus > Fraxinus excelsior. Next base: position 18,765,851 of record CM032640.1, read on the forward strand.
GTTACTTTTTGTGTTTTAAAAAAAACAATACCAAAAAAATAAAGACACAAAACAAAAAAAAAAACACAAATAAGTAAGATGCATGAAAGAACGAAATGACACAACGAACTGCACATGCATGCACTTAAGAAATTAATCAAGGACAAATATCGATGATCTTACCTTTAAGAGCATGATCAATCTCACGACCTTCCATGTCGCCCTTTTTAACCTAAACCTTCTTAGAAGTAGAAGTGATTCTGGTTAACCTAGTCATCATCTCAATTAAGTGACTAACCTGATTAGCGAGAAAGTTAACCTTGCTCGAGAAATCTTAACTTTTACTTCTAGTCACAAGTTTACGACACCTAGGTCTTGTGTGTCACAGAGCGCCACAATGGTGACGAATGAGAATGAACCTATGTTCAAACCTACTCGAAGGTTGTTGTCGATATGTAGGACGATTGATCCTACATTGTCTAGTAGGTCTCGATCATAAGACAACTGTGCCCTTTGGTTCAGGATAAGCAATTTTTTGAGCTTTGTTAGTGGTCAAGACGAATGTGGTCTTAGATGTGCTAGTAGTAGTATTACCATTTTGAACGTAATCCACACCATGTCGATTTTCAGCAGGCTTGTTCATCCCTAACAGATTATTAATTTTTTGCGAACCACTCATGAAAGATTGAAGTTGAGTATTAGATTTTTCAAGATCACTTGTTAAGGATTTAACTTTGGCTTCCAAGTTCTCATTAACAAGTTTCAATTCACTCAGATTTTTGGTAAAAGTCCTGAAGGTCACCTATGAGTTTTTTTCTCTCTCTCTCTCTTTCAAGATCATTTGTCCTTTTCAGTACAATTTTATTAACTTTTTTTATCTTCAGAATCTCCTCAAATAATTCATTATACGATTCATGAATATCAGGTTCATCCTCAGATTTCTCACTCTGTTCATCATTTTCATTCTTTTCAATTTCCTTATCAGACTCTATCGGAGCTATAGATATGAAGGTCATAAAGTTTTACTTATCTTCCCCACCATATGTATCACTCTGAGCACTTGAACCTAATTCATCACCACTCAAGGTCACTGCTAATGTCTTACGTCTTTCTTTATTCGAACTCCATTTCAAGTTAAGACATTCATTCCTATAGTGACCGTAACCCTGACATTCATGGTATCTAATTGATTAGGTTTTCTTATTAGAAGTCCTAGAGTTACTCTTTTCACGTTTGTCTTTCATGAATTTACTAAGGACTCCATTTTTCCATTCTCAAGGCTTTTTTCTATTCCTCATCAATTTCTGGAATTTTTTAACGAAATAAGCTATTTTGTCGTCCCTAAGCGTCTCAACATCAATAGACTCACTATCTTATTCTCTAACAGTGTTCATGGTGATGGATTTAACCTTTTTATATTTTGAAGTGGTGAGTTCATAGGTTTGAAGGGATTCTACGAGTTCTTCTATATTAACTACATCTAAATCGTTACTTTCTTCAATCGCGGTAACTTTAGGTCTAAACCTTTTAGGTAGGAATCTAATGATTTTGGACTCAAGGATCTTTTTACGTAGGTTAAAACTCAAATTTAGTATGTCATTCAGCTTCACATAGAATTCATTGAACGATTCATCGTCCTTTATTTTAATTTCTTCAAACCTAGAGGTTAACATTTACAGCTTAGAATTTTACATAGTTTTAGTTCCTTCGTGTGTGGTTTCTAAGATATCCTAAAATTCTTTAGCAGTCACACACATCGACACTCTCATACATTCTTCAACAAACATGGCCATGAAAAGGGCATGAGTGATCTTACTGTTTCAGTTACACTCAGGTAAATCTTCTTTAGTCCACAATGAAATATCAATGGGTATAACTACACTTGCAACACTGATCAAGGGAGGATTCCATTCTATTTGAACACTAATCCAAATGAGTTCATCCAATGCTTTAAGGAAGGCTCTCATTCGGACTTTACAATAAGAGTAGTTGATTCCATCGAAAAATGGAGGAACAAACAATGACTAACTCATCTAGAATTAATTAAGGATTGGGAATCGAAATAAGACTTTGATACCAATTGAAAATATGAAGTTTGACCCAAACTACACCTAGAGGGGATGAATAGGTGATTACGCGAAATTTAAATTACTTAACAATTAAATAGCAACAACTCACTATTAATTATTTTTTAGATGGTTAATCATGCAATTCAGATTTTCCTCTGTTGAATTATCGCAATTATTAAAACAATAAATGAACACCATTGATCGTGGAGAAACCCCAACTGGGTAAAAACTTCGGACACTTTGTGCCAATCAATAATCACTATAAACTATTTGTAACTTACAGTCTACCAGACTAGACGACAACATTACTATCTCACTTTCTGACTGCAATTCCAACAGCTCTCCTGAATTTTGTGATCATGCACCAACTCCCAGTCGTACTTTTCAAAACTCTCCTAGATTGCACTCTCTTATAGCTACTCACAGCTTTGTGAAATCTTTTATCTCTTGTGGATTAGCAAAGAACATCGCATTCTTCGACGATTAGAACTCCAGTCACCTACCATTGATCTTCAGAACTCTGACAAATACGAAGGAAGTAGCAGTTAGGTATTTGGATTGTGAAATTGATGTTTTTCATAACCAAGAGCAGATCACAATATGAATAATGAAGGTTGAAAGCTTAAGAAGATGAAGAGAATATGAAAACAATGTGTTTGCTCAATAATCAAACTTGGAAATATCGTTCAGAGACGTTCAGGTATTTATATATAAGTTAGGAAGTGAATGAGCTTGATAAAAAGCCTTTAAAAATGAATTGAAAAAAAATTTTGGATAACACTGTCGCTCAAGCGGGGGATGAGCGACATGTTGTCACTCGAACAAAGGTAAGGCGACAGGCGGGCGACGTGGTTTCTATTTCTGACGCTCGAGCCAAACATTGGTGACAATCTAGCAAAATTCCCGTGTCATTTTTTCCTTCTTTTCCATTCTCGAACCCTAAACCTAACTTAACTTTCACTAATTGCACATTACTCCTTGACTTTTACAACATATTAGTTTTAGTCCTTTTTGTTCAAAGATTTACCAATCACTTTAAATACCTAACATCCATCATCACATATCTTTCCTGATGGCCTTAGCCATTGCACACCGTAATGAAAAATTGGTAATCGATTCATCCATCTAACACTAACTACAACCTTCCTTAATGGTGATCTTATCCATTTGAAGGTTCAAACAGGGTGTGATTAATAGGACAGAGATATTCATACTTTTAACAAGCTACCACCACGTCTCTAATCCCACAATAATGGTGTGTGCATCTATCAAATTACTCGACATTAGACATCTATATCCACTTCTCATTGAGTAAATTATGTTAAACTCAAAAAATATAAATTATTTTTTTAGAACCATCATCGGGATTTCTTGCCAGAATTTTCACAAGGTGGTCCCCCTTTTTGGGGGTTTGGGTATGTGTTTAGGGTGATTTTGTTAGATAATAAAGGAGATGGATTTTTCGGCATTGTTTAGACAAAAATGCACTTTAAATGAGAATGTCAAGATTTTCATGAAATGGGTTGGGTCTTAACTATTCTTGCCCTCTAGACTCTTTTTAACTTTCAATTTTTTAGTGCAAATGGCTCTATTTATAGACAATTTTTAGGACGTTTTGGTCATTTTTATTAGTTGACATTGTTTCATTACTAAGTTGGAAGTCATGATTAAATCAAAGTTCCAATATTCCCATTGAGGTTTGTGTTCTATTGATATTTGTCATGCAATTCGTTAGCTACATAATTTGCATTTTACAACATTGCTTCCATGGTGATTGTGTTAGGGTATGTCATTAAAATGGTGTCTATGTCCAATGTTCTCTATTTCTCCTGAAATGCCATAGTTTGGGAGAAGCTTTCATATGCTCATTATCCACGTAATTGCTGGTCATTTTCATAGCAGGGTGAAATCTAGGTCGCCAATCAGGTTTGGCATTAATCTATTGGTTGATACGAGCATGTGTTTGAAAGCATTGAAATCGTATTGTCCAGCTTATTTCAGTCCACGAATGTGGCAGGGGCCTGAGACAGGGGGATCATTTGTCCCTCTACCTATTTGTATTATGTTTAGAAAAATTGTTTGCTTCAATTAATATTTAGGCACAAAGATTGCATGTGATGATGATTAGGAGTAGTTATCATTGTGTTTGAATGTTAGGGAAGTTTCTAGCCATGTGGGGCAAAAAATTTACACCTAGCAGTTTGGGTTGTAAACTGCTATACGAATGTATCTTATAAAACTAAATGTAGATGACTTAGATTTTAGATGGGAAAATAGGGAGATTCGAATGAAGCAACAATCTAAGGGTGGGAAACTCGGTGCCATCGCAAGTTGAACAAGTCGACCCTATGACAATTGATATCAAAATACGAAGTTTAGTAGTGGAAATGACCTACATTTTTGCAAAGTGCAGGAAAAAAAAAAAATAAAGATGGCTGCAAGTCAATATCATAGGTTCATGTTTGTATGCTTGAGGATTTCATGGGTGCCTTGATGTTGGATGATGCAGTCAGTTTGGTGGCGCGGGTAGAGAAAATAAGGTAGAATTTGGATTATGACTGGACAAAACTCTCGAACCGAACCGGACACAACCGAACCGAACGGTTCTTTATAAGTTAAATACTTGAACGGGGTATCTGAATTGAGAACCAATGGGTTTGAGACGGTTCTCGGTTCTAGACCAACAACCGAAGAACCGAATCTAAATAATTTTTTATATTGAATTAATTAAATTATTTTAATTTTTCTAAACAAAATAGAAAATTAATTAAACAAACTAGCCAAGTCTAGCCAAAATATTTTTTGTTAGCCTAACATTTGAGTCTTATCCTTCCCATTTTCATTCCAATTTCATTTGGTAAGCAGCAGTACGCCCACTCCCATGTAAACCCAATTTTTTATGTAGGCTACTTGAAGCAAATGAATTATTAATATGGATCATCGATGTTTTAATATTAGTATCTACTTTTTGGTATTTATATATATTGAATTAATCTTATTAGACAGTTTGTAGTTATATATGTTTTTAAATTGGGCTACGTTAATTTGTAAAAGTTATGAATGAACATGTCATTAGTTGTATTTATGTAGTGTTGCTGTAAATGTTAAAAAAATTAATTATGGTACAGAACTTAACCAAACTGAACAAAACCCGAACGGTTTCATAATTATATTTGGACCCAACGGTTCCATTTATTAAATACCCAAAATTTTGGGTCGGTTCAGTTATCTTATGGTACGGAACCGAACCAAATTCGAACAATTCCATAATTATATTTGGACCCGGCGGTTTCATTTATTAAATACCCGAAAAAATTTGGATCGGTTCGGTTCTGAAGAGAATCGAATCGACCCATACTCAACCCTAATCTGGATGGAATTAGGCAAGTGTTTGAAACTTACGTTGCTGATATGAACGATAAGTTTATGTCCATACTGGGGGGGGGGGGGGGGACATAATAGCCTTGATTGAGAATATTTCTTTACTTTTGTTCTTTTATTATTTTTGTTGTATGAAATTGTTGGTGTAATTCTTTGATTAATTGATGTGCTATTCTATATTTAATTACCCTTTGCAGGAGAAGGATGAATTGGTAGCGTGGTCAATTTAGAAGATATAATCAGAGGACATGTTCGGTTTTGTTCCATTTTTATACTTGGTGGAACTTGGCTATTTTAACCAAACCCTTTCCGTTTAATTGTATGATCTGGTGACGTTTACTTATTTTGATGTGATTTCCTTGAGATGCTTCCATGGATCCGCAGTGCTTACTGATTCATTCTGTAATCCATAATGCTGAAAAATAGGTTTGAAAGCTAGGTGCCATCTATTGTTTCATGTGAGAGTTCCATATAATGCAGACTAAATAAATAATTTGGACTAAACAAAAAATATAGAACTGCAGAACTCTTTCAATTAAATCCTTTTTCAAGTAGAAATAACCAAGATAAGTGTTTGCTAATGTAGTCCTAAAAACATTTTTTTTTTTTATGAAACTGAATTAACATTTGTTTTAACAATGTATACTACTAGGTTACTTTGTAATTTGGAAGTATATAATTTCATTAATATTCACTTCATTAATATTATGCATTCAATACTTAAGAAAATGCTACCAAAAAACGAAGATAAATATATTTTTTGGAACGCTAACATTACCTTCGTAATCACATTGCCCGTACATTGCACGGGCAATAAACTAGTGATTGTTAAAAGAATGCGGTTTTCGTCAAGTCCTATGTTTTGAATAATGATTTTTTGGAGAATATGTGGTTGAGAGATAAAAAAAAAATTGAGTTTACATGTAAAGTATTTTATTGCGTTAATGTAATTGAAAATGAGTATGTAGAAAAAAAAAGTTTTCAAATAATGACCATCAAACATGGACTTAATCTATTTCAACTTTAAATATTGTAAAACTTAAAACTAAAATAAAACAAAAGACATATGATTTCGTGGATTTATTTTGTATGTTGTACAATATCTGTTTATTTTGTCATGACACATAAACTTCTAATAGTATCGATTGATTTGTTTCATCAAATGTAATTTAGGTAATGTTTTTAATATTTTTTTTAAAAAATGACGTTTTACCAATTTCAAGATTTATATGTTATTTAATATTATATTAACATTAAATCATTAAAATTTATTGAATAATCAGATTTTTTGAATAAAATATTATTTAAAAATTTCTCAAAATTTCAAAGTAAACGCGTTTTCCATTTTTATGTTTTCGGAAATAATTTTTCAGAATGGCAAAAAGAACGCATTTTCAAAAATTTCAAAATAGACACTCAAAATACAAAATACAAAACGAATTCAAAATTCAAAACACAAAACTGAAGCACGAAAAGAACGGGCCCTTAGTAATTTCGAATGTTGTCTATTTTGACCGTAGCAATCCTTCACAAAATAATTAAGAACAATTCTAGATGTAAATAATTTTTATACATAGAGTGTGACATAACACTCACATGCATGTAACACTCATCTGAGTGTCACGTAATACTCTATGTACAAAAATTACGTAACTCAAGCAAATCCCAATTATTCTGGCAAAAGCCAGAATTATTCAATAATTAACATCCGCCGACACTATCCTTCTACTGTTGAATCTAAAATTTTAAAACTGTATTAGCGATTACTTTAAAAACAAATAAACAGTTTAAAAAATTAATTGCTAAATAAATCTTTAATGTTATTGATGCTGCCATTTTCCATGATCTATCCCGAATTTGATCTGAACAATCACATTCTTTGATTCCTGTGAGTTTTTCATTCCCTTTTTATTCCGGTAAGAAATCTTTTAGTTTTATTTGACGCATCCCATCCTCTATTGTGAGAAATAGGAATTTATTTCGTTTTTCTTAATGATTTTTTTCATAATGATTTATCTATGTTCATTTATGCATCCACGATAGTTCATGATCGCCTTTCACTAATCCAATGCTCCAAAGAAAAAAGAAAATTTCTGGGTTATTTTCCATTCTATTTCTCTTTCTGATTTATTTCTTTATTTATTTATTTTTAAGTTTCAGTAGTTTCTATGAAAATTGATTGTGTTTATGATAAAAACTGATTATCACTTTTAATAGCTTTAAATTGCATATGAATTAGCTAAAAATATTCAAAATTAAAAATTTTGAGGGAAAATCATTGCATATTAAACTACTTGAAGATATATTAATAATGATAATAATACAATCTACACTGCTAAATGTAGGGCGTTAAATCTCTATATATGAGAAATGTGCCCCTTTTTCTGTTCAATTTGTGTAAAAATTAAGGCAGTTTGTCAGTTTCATAAATGTTATCCCTCTGCGGATTCATCTGTTTTCTTGCATTTTGCGTTGATTTATTTATACTGAATCTCATTGATGATTAGGAGTCATATTAGCACGGATTCTGACCACATAGACAGATAAAACTCTGTTCTCTTGATTCATGAAATCCACAAAAGTAAGCATGTATGGTGCTGTGGATTGGAAACCCAATCGATGAATGAAGTTTTTAAGTTACGGTATTGACAAGGGAATCTCTTTGGAATATGGATCATGGATTTAGATTTATATGGAAGAGTCTGATAGAAACTAGAAGATTGTTATGGATAATGGTGCTAACATTTGCTGCAGTTTTGCTTGTTCAATTTTTCGAACTTCCTCAAGATAGTGTTTTATCATCTCTCCTTTCTACTGGAAAAGTTGCATTTTTTGGTAAAAGGAACTTCCCACATAAAGGCTTATCTTCGAGTCTTGGAACTGTTGGAAACATCACAAATACATACACGATTCAGGAGATACCAAACAGTGCTAAGATCTTGAACTTGACGAAAGAAAAGTATGAAGGAAATGAAGGTGAAGACGAGAGAACCAAGTTTGATTGTGTTCTCAAGAAGAATGGTAGTATTCACAAAGAGTTTACTTCTATAAATAATGGAAGTTCGCTTTGGGACTCCTTAGGGAAATGTAGAGATTTTGAGCATGCAATTTCCTCAAGAAATGTCACTGAAAAGAATGATACTTCACCAGGGAATATCCAAACACAACACGTTCCTTCAACACCTGGCCAAAATGAGAGCTCGGGTTGTGCTTCTGAATGCCTTCCAGCATTTCCATCGCTGAGTCCAGTCTCTCCAACAAAATTGGATTCAGTAACTCCTGTGATATCAGTGGAACCTAACCGTTCTCCAGTGCTCAAAATGCCACTGGAGAGTAATATAAGCATTGTAAACAATAATTCTTCTATGGCACCTTCTCGAAGTCATGGAAAGTCTGAAATGCCAAAATTAGCCCCCGTGACAATATCTAAGATGAATGAGTTGCTGCTGCACAGTCATTCATTTTCTAATTCAACAGTATGTGAAGGACCATAACTTTATGTTGTAATCTAGTTAATGGGAACTTAAAATTTCATGTACTTTCTCTCAATTCGTTACTTATTTTTTCTTCAGCCACCACAACAGATTTCAACCAGCGATAAGGAACTACTACATGCAAAACTCGAGATAGAAAATGCTTCATCTATAGATGCTGATTCAGGACTTTATGGACCTGTTTATCGAAATCTTTTCATGTTCAAAAGGTGTTTTTACTGGCATTTAAGCTCGCCTCTTTCTTATATGAATTTTACTGACATTGCTCATATGGAGTATATGTTCCTTCTTAGTTACATTGACTTATACATACAGGAGCTACGATTTGATGGATACGATGCTGAAAGTTTATATTTACAAGGAAGGAGAGAAACCAATCTTCCATGAATCAATACTTGAGGGAATATATGCATCTGAAGGCTGGTTCTTGAAGCTGTTAGAATCAAACAAACAATTTGTAACTGAAGATCCCACGGAAGCTCACTTATTTTACATACCTTTTAGTTCAAGACTGCTGGAGTTAACACTTTATGTGCGCAATTCACACAGTCGCAAAAACCTGATAGATTACATGCAGAATTATGTCGAAATGCTTATTCAGAAATATTCTTTCTGGAACAGGACCAACGGAGAAGACCATTTTCTGGCTGCTTGTCATGATTGGGTATGGTACTTTTAATAATGCTTTCAAATAGTCGGTGTGCCAATGTGCTAATCTCATTTACGATCTTAATTATGGGGCTGATAATAAGCTTGAAAACTTGATAATGTCTAATGATCAACTCTGCTGGAAGATAAATAATCTCAAGTTTGAACAAATATCTAAGCTGATAAACGTATCATCCTCTACTTGTAGAAGTAACCAGCCCCAAATATAGTGTATAAATAACCTACTCGAGGTCAACTCAAACTCAGCTAGTTAAAAGGTAGCTCAAGCACAGCCTGAAACAATAAATAAGTTGAAATTGAGTACTTCTTTGAACTTGTTTATAATAACAAATCGAGTTTTGAGAAACTTACTCCCCTCGAGTACTCAAAATTTGAATTGTCATATGCTATTCTACTGTATAACTTAAATTTATAGATCATTTTTTTGGAATTGGGAAAAATTAGGTCTATGACTGATTAGAATTTAGAAGTTCCTCAGGCTCCTGCTGAAACAAGAGGACATATGCTAAGTTGCCTAAGAGCACTGTGCAATGCTGATATCAAAACAGGCTTTGTCATTGGTAAAGATGTTTCTCTTCCTACTGTACATGTTCGATCAGCCAAGAGTCCTCTCAAAGATATTGGAGGTGAACCTGCCATCAAAAGGCCAATCCTCGCCTTTTTTGCCGGTTACATGCATGGTCGAGCCCGTCCAATTCTCCTGAAACATTGGGGAAAAGATCCCGACATGAGAATTTTCGATCGACTGCCTCATGTCAAGGGAAACAAGAATTACATTGAGTATATGAAGAGCAGCAAGTATTGCATTTGCGCCCGAGGTTTTGCAGTGCACAGCCCCAGAGTTGTGGAATCCATTTTCTTCGAATGTGTCCCAATAATTATATCCGACAACTACATACCTCCATTTTTCGAGGTTTTGAACTGGGAATCCTTTGCTGTTTTCGTCTTGGAAAAGGATATTCCGAATTTGAAGAGCATACTGCTATCTATTCCTGACAAGAAATATCTCGAGATGCTAAATGCCGTGAAACAGGTGCAGAAACATTTTCTTTGGCATGCTGAGCCTGTAAAGTATGATTTGTTTCACATGACTCTTCACTCAGTTTGGTACAATAGAGTATTAAGGTTAAATTTGGCATAGGCTGTATCCAGAGTTAAATACTAACATGTAGTCATTTAGAGTTGCAGTTTTCTAGAAATAATAATATAAACCTCGATATAAAGCTGAAAATATTTAACTTGTTAGTATTAGAAAGACATGTATACCATTTGAATAAAGATGTATTATCTTGGATTTTTTATTTTATTTTTTTCAATTTCCAGTCCCTTGTTTTGTGTTTGCATGAAGTAGTTGCCATTTTGATTTTGATTGATATGACAGTAGTTGAGGCCTCTGAATATCCTGGAATGTTATGAAAAATCAGTAATTTCACGAAAACATATATGGGATATTGAATTTGCTTCAGGAATGCTTATTTTGACAGCATCTTTTAATCCCCTAAAGTTGTCATTTCCTTATTTTAAATTTAGCCTAACACACATTTTGTAAACTAATCCCCATCAATTCAGCTCCTTTCCCCACCCTTATTGCTAGTCGTCTGGCCTCCCCCAGCTGGCTCCTCTTCGAGCCCCCTTCTTGTTTCCTGTCTGGCCCCTCTGGCCTCGCCCCATTTACCTCTATAGAATTTAAGAGTGTTTTGTATTTCTGTGTGTAAAACTTACAATAATGCAATCTCATTTATAGAGGCCAATAAACAATGAACTTTCAAATTCAAAATACACTGCTGATCAAAAACTAAGGAACTGATATGTCTTCCTTATTTGCCTCCAAGATATCAGTATACGATCTATTTGTAGAATTGTTGGATCTAATAGAATTAACAACTTGATCTTCCACACGCCCCCTCAATTTGAAGGGGAGACTTCGAACTTTCAGATTGTTTCTACCAGTTTGAAAATGTGCTGAAGATAATGGTTTAATTAAGGAATCAGCTAGCTGATTTTTACTGGAGATAAATTGTACAATTAGCTTCTTATTCAACACTTGGTCATGCACATAGTGAAAGTCAATTCTCTGTGTTTTGTCCTTGCATGAAAGGCTGGATTAGAAGTTAAATAAGTAGCGCCGATATTGTCATACCATAGAATAGGCTTTTGTGGAACAGAAGAACCAATTTCCAATAGTATAGACTGTATCCATTCTATTTCGGCGGCAGCATTACCTAAAGATTTGTATTCAACCTCTGTGCTACTCCTTGCTACAGTTGATTGTTGTTTACAGCTCCAAGACACAAGATTATCACCAAGAAAGATACAGTGTGCACCAAATGACCGTCTATCATCCTTATCACCTGCCCAGTTTGAATCAGAATATGCTTGGATAGTGTGTAACTGTTTGTTGGAAATAAAGAAGGCCCATGGAAATTGAATGCTTCAGGTAACGCAAAATGCATTTCACTGCTTGCCTGTGCAATTCAGTCGGCAAATGCATGAACTTATTGACATTATGCACAGAAAAGGCAAGGTCATACCTTGTTAGAGAAGTGTTGTAAGCTTCCAACAATACTTCTGCAAGCTTGAGGATTATCACTCGGTCTGCTATCTGTTGCAGTTAACAAGCATGTGGTTGCCATACGGCTAACACGTGGTTTGGCATTGGACATATTTGACTTTTGTAATAAATCAGCAATACATTTGCGTTCGGTGAGATAAAGACTTTGTGGTCCGCAAAGCTTCTACCCCGAGGAAATAATTCAAATCCCCTAACTCCTTTACCGCAAAATCAGTGCGTAAGGACTGAATAAAATGCTGAATGATCTTTAAATTAGAAAATTAGAGCATGTAACTAGGATGTCATCCACATAACTTAAAATTGGAATAATATGATGTTCGCTACACTAGATAAAGAGGGACATATCAGACCTGCTGGACTGAAAACCGAGGAGTTTCAAAGCATCTGCAAGTCTGGAAAACCAAGCTCTTGGAGCCTGACACAGTCCATGAAGAGATTTCCGTAAGTTGCACAGATCTGTAGGAAAGTTTGGATATTGACACTCTTGAGGTTGTGTCATATACACATCCTCTTCAAAAAATCCATGCAAAAATGCATTTTAAATGTCCAATTGTTTGATCTGCCACTTGTAAGACATGGCAAAAGAAAGAATAATTCTGACCGTGGTTTGTTTAATGGCAGGGCTAAAAGTTTCATTATAGTCAAGTCCCACAAGCTGAAGAAATCCATTGGCAACTAATCGAGCTCTGTAACGCTCTATGGTGCCATCAACTCGTCTTTTGACTCTATATATCAAACGATTTCCGACTACATTAGTTGAAGGTGGTAGTTTGACAAATGTCCAAGTGCCATTCATTAGGAATGCATCAAATTCTACGTCCATAGCAAAGGGCTAAAGAGCATACTTAGATGCTTCTGTGTAGCAAGTTGGCTCAATGGAGTCGTCAGATAAAGATGTAACTAATGCTTTTGGAATAGGGCACCGTACAAACTCGTCTGAAAGCTGCTGCTTCTTATGAATGTTGTTCTTGGATCGGGTTAACATATGATGAATATTACTAGGATTTTGGATAGCACCGGGCAGTGTACTGTTCTCCTAAGTGGCAGGTGATGGAGCAAGAATACTCGGACAGTGAGATTCTGAGACAGTGAGCAGATAAGATACCATATTATTTGTACCTACAGTTTGATCACTATGAGAGAAACTGACTGTAAGTGTTATGCTTTAAATCTAATCAACTTTGGACATAAACACTTTTAATATATATATATAATCGATGCATATTTATGACAATATCTATTATTTAATTGAATTAATATTCTAATAAATTAAATAATAGTATCTTTAGATTCAAGTAATGGTGATTTGTTAATCACGAGGAGCTGTGATTGTAAGATACAAATTACATATAACTGAATCTTAAATCGTCCGTGATCATATGTAATAATGAGATACGAATATCGTTATTACGGATAGACCATCACGTGTGGTGTTTCTTACTTGTGAAGTAAGTAGATGATCTCACAAGCTAAAGTGTGGTAACACTTGAATGTACACGTGGATGTTTTGTTATAGAATAAAACATTAAAGACCCGTTGGGAGATTCCACACGGATAACTACCTAAGTGTCAATTGTTAATTTCTAACGTTTGGTAGTGGAATTGGTCCTTTGATTTGAGGTCATCATAGTGCCTTATACGAGGACAGTCATACTTTAGTGATATTGGATGTTACTCTACCAAGGATCGCTAATACGGCATCGATCGATTATGTTAATAATCATATGAAGGTTGTGAATGATGAATAGATGATTCGTCATTCTTAGATAATAAGAGATTATGATCTACATTTTGATCCAGTTAAGTTGATAATGAAATCATTGGCCAATGTGAACTCGTAAATCGAAAAGGAGTTTTCGTCTTATATTGACTTAACAGTGGGATAAAAGATATTATCAATTATTAGGGTTGACACATATCCATGTCTCGTAATCGATCAGATCATATTGACGAAAGGATTACAGTTTCACGGTAAACGAACAAGTTTGGTTTTGTCATATCACGTGACATTTCTCGTCACATGTATCGTCCTGACACATTGCTAGATGTCAATTTGGGACGACGGATGTGAATTGATAATAAATTAAAAGGGGTATTTTAATTTATCAATTTTGATTATATCAAAATAATAATTCACGTCGTTAGGTATCGTGATCGGGAACCTAATGGGTCACACACAAAAGAGAATAAGAAGAATGTGATTTACCAATTAATTGTATGAACAATTGTTGGGCAATTAATTAATTGGTTGCTTATTAATATGCCCAAATTAATTAATTGGATTAATTAATTCATGCATCGAATTTGATTAATTAAATATTGGACCGGGTTAAGTTCAAGAGACGAGTCAGCCCGTTTGGACTTATATTAATAGATTGTTAGGGTTTGAAAAACCTGATTAAAAAATTCATTTTATTTCTTGCTAGCACGAGAAAAAAAAACTCTAGCTGTTATTCTTGTTTTCTGTGTGGATCACCATTGGAAACTGGACAATTGAACAGCTTGAATTGTAGATCGTGATCATTCGAGTTCGAGAATCAGCAAAGGAGTTTGCAGAATTCATCAAATGCATTATTTCTATCACAGTTTCTATCCAAATACAAAGCAAATCCTTCTTTGTGAATCGAAATAGTTTTATTTTCGTTGCGCATGATTAAGTAGATTCTCAACAGTGGTATCAGAGCCTACTTTGTGTTTGTTAAAAGCTGTTTTGTATTTTGGAACAATCAAAAGTTGATTGTTTAAATTTTTTCTTGAATTTAACAATTTGGAAAATTATTTTTCATCTTCGAAAATCTATTTTGGAAAGGAAAATAATTTTTGGTTAAATTTTGGATCTGAAATTCATGCCGGCCGTGGCGGCGATGGCACCAGGCCATGGCAGCAGGAACCGGCTGCTCTCAAGGCAGAGCCACCACGACCCGGAAGCAGCAGCGACATTCGCTGATGTGCGTTGCAGCAGCGAGAGTCGCTATTGTTGTAGCGGCGCTCGTCGTCGCTACGAGCTGCAACGGCGAACGCCGTTGCTGGTCGTGCGCTGCTGCAATATTCGATGGTGTGTAGCATTCGCACCACCATTTTTCCCGTCGTCAGCGCCGCAAATAAGAGAGGGTAAGTTTTAGGGTATCTGCAATCGGGTGGAATGGTTTGGAGGCGGGGGCCTCGTATGCAATTTCTGAAATTGAAGGCCCCGTCTGCAATTATGAAAAAGGGGTTAATTTTGCAATTTTTGATGAAGGGTCTTCCATGCAATTTAGTTAATTGAATGGCCTAATTACAATTTTAAACTTGGGTCAATTTGCAATTTTCAAAAAAGATTTTTGAATTTAAATAATAAAATGGTTTTAAATTAGATTTTAAAATGGTTTGACTTTAAATTTCAAATTTTGACCCGTTTAAAATTTTCTTTAAAATTGACGACTTTATTATATTTTCGTTAAAATTGGATTTTAACTTAAATATTAAACTTTGACCCTAAATTGAGTTTTATTTTATTTAGGAGTTTTATCCTAAATTAAAATGTAAATTCCATTTGAATTAGAGTTGGACTCTAATTTAGTATTTTATTAAAATTTTGTTTTAATTAAATTATCCACCCTAATATATTCTTGAAATTAGAGTTGGACTCTAATTTGATATTTAAGTGAAATTTGATTTTAATTAAATCGTCACACCCTAAGATTTTTCTTAGAATTAGAGTTGGACTCTAGTTTGTATTTAATTAAATTTTAATTTTAATTAAATAAGTTCGCCCTAATTTCTTGGAATTAGAGTTGGATTCTAATTTTTTTATTTAAATAAGATTTGATTTTGATTAAACTCAATCGTCTTAAATTTTGAAATTAGAGTTTTAACTCTAATTTGATATTTAATTAAATAGTTTCGTCCTACAATAATGGAATTAGAATGAGATTCTAATTTGGTATATAAAATTAAAATTTGATTTTAATTAAACATACCCGCTAATTAAATTAATTTATTAATTATTTAATTATCTCGATCCATTTTGTTTAAATTAGTTTAGACGCCTTAATTGCTAGAAACTTGAAATATGTTTGCATATTATCTTATATAAGAAAGCATTTATTTGATGAATGTTTAATTAGTAGATGATTATGGACTCGACCATATGAATGTGTTGAATGGTTTATTTTATTCTTATTGTTTTATGAGCTTGCAAGCTCTTAATTTGTTTTGGACCTGCGAGTCCATTATATTATAATTATTTTAGACATGTGCATCCAATGTTATTCAGGCATGCGTGCCACGAGTATAGGATACAAGTTGTTGTAAGACTGATTGAAGATGCAAGAAGAGGAGGGAACCATGGAGATGGTGCATTGATATTAATTCTATACAATACCTCCTAGGATTTGACCAACTAGTCTTCCTTATGGCTCGGGAAGACTCGATAGAATTAGTCTATAATCATCCACTCTTGTATATATTTATTTTCATGTTTGATGAAATATGTACATATATACATAATTGATTCGATGAGACCTTTGCATGTAAAACCCTTCGTTGCAAATATTAAGTCATTTTATTATTTGCCTTGTATTATTATAGTGAAAAACGAGAGTCCTAAATCGATCTCAACTTGTTGAGTACACTCTAGGCTGGTCTATTATGGATATGTTTGACACTATGAAATATTGGATATTTCTAAATGATGGGTTTGACTTAACTAAAATTTATCTTTTGTTGAGTACACTCAAGAAGATAAATTTTAGAGGCATGTTAAAATATTAAGTCATATTTATATTCGTCTTCTATCATTATAGTGAAAATATGAGAGTCCTAAATCGATCTCGACTTGTTGAGTATACTCAAAGCTGGTCTATTAGGGATATATTTGACACTATAAAATATTAGATATTTCTGAGTGATGGGTTTGACTTAACTAAATTTATCTTTTGTTGAGTATACTCAAAGAGATGAATTTTAGAAACGTGTTAAGCCAATACATAAGATATGTGAAGACAAGAGTTGTCAGCTTAATGATCTAGGAGTTGTATAGAGATACAATTGATATTAGTATCTACCCAAATGTTTTATTAAAATTTGTTGAGTACACTCAAAGTTTTAATATAATAAATGGGATCCCAACCCATTGGGAATCAAGTATGAATTCCATAAATTTATATGAGAGGACCATAAATTTGAGTTAAACAGTGGGAGAGAGATTAATTTAATAAAATACCATGTTAAATTAATTGATACATTATATATATTATTCTTTACTTTTCGTCGTTTACATTTATTGAATCTTGAATAACCATATGCATTTGAGAGGCATACTGGATGTCACAACCAAACCAAGTTTTCTTAATTGGCACCGCAATCTGAGAATTGTTTTCAGGCATGAAAAATTGGTTGTTCTTGAGAAGCCCTTTCCAGAGACACTTGTTGATGACTCGATAAATGAAGAGGTGTCTGCTATAATAAACGCGGTGATAACGATAGCACTACAACATGTGTGATGTTTGCGACTATGTCACCTGAGTTACAAAAGCAACATAAGAGCATTGATGCTAACACATGATTTTCCATCTCAATGTGTTGAATGATAATGAACAATCACGTGTGGAAAGATATGAGATTTCATAGCAACTATACCAGTGTATAATGGCAGAAGAATCTTCAGCCAGTGCTGGTGTGTTGGAGGCGTTGGCTATTTTGAAAAGTTGTCTCAATCGAGTTCTGTCATGAACAAAGAACTAAGTATGACTTAGTTCTGCAATCTTTGCCAGAGAATTATTCATAACTAATTATGAATTTAACATGAATAAATCTGAATGCATACTTATTGGGTTGTTGAACATGCTTAAGACTGTTGAGCTCAATATCTATGTTTGTAGTAGGTAAACCTTAGTCATAGATTCCTTCAGGGAAGTCTAAATGATGTTTAAGGAAAACAACCAAGATGGCTAAGACAGTTAAAGCAAATAAGGACAATACCAAATCTAATGACAATTATTATTATTTTGGAATGATAGGTCATTAGAAAGGAAATTGTAAGACTTATATCTACTTCATTAGTTTCATGGGTATTGGATACCAGATATGGATCTCATATTTGTATAAATATGCAGAAATTAAACAGAATTAGATCACTGCAAAATGGGAGAAGTTGACATGTAAGTTGAAAATGAGCAAATGTTGTTGCATTGCCTATAAGAGCTACTTCTTGCCTTTGCCTTTAGTCTTAATATTAGAATTGGAGAAATATTGCTTTGTTCTTACCATTACCAAGAGCATTAAATAAATTTCATGTTTTAATGTTAAGGACAATTATTGTTCCTTTTTATCTTGATAAGATCTTAATGATTATGATAAATTACAAAATGACATTTATATTCTAAATATTAAGTATTCTATAATAAGTATAGAAATTGAAAGACATAAAAATGATAATTTGAATAACACTTATATCTGGCATTGCATATTTGCTCACATAAATGTGAATGCAATTCCAAATTTATATTGAGATCATTTGACAAATGCGAAACATGATTGTTAGGCATATGACCAAATCTCTTTTACTTGAAAAGGTAAACATTTGCACGATTACTGGGTCTAATACATAGTGATGTATGTGGACCCATATCAATTAATGCTAGATAAAGTTTCTCTTATTTCATCATATCTACTGACGACTATTTCAGAAATGATCATGTATATTTGATGAAGTTCAAACATGAAACTTTTAAAATGTTCAAGGGATTCAAACTAAAAATTGAGGAACAAATAGGTAAATATATTCTCACGTTAAGATCCGATCGATGTGGAGAATATCTAAAAGGTAGAATTTTCGATTATCTAAAAGGAAATGTGATTCTCTCGCAATGGATTTATCCACATACACTGCATCATAATAGTGTATCTGAAATGAGGAATCGTACACTATTAGATATAATGCAACTAAGAACAAGCCATTCAAACATTTCAAAATTGTTTTGAGGTCATCATTGATTGCCATATGCTACATACTAAATCGTGTCCAATCTAAATCAGTTGACAAAACTCCATACGAGTTATGGAAAAGAAGAAGACCCAACTTATCTCACATGAAAGTTTGGGCTGTGACGCTCATGTGAAGGGCACTAAATCGGATAAGTTTGAAACTAAATCTGATAAATATATATTTGTGGAATATCTAAGAGACAATTGAATATCAACTCGATAATCATGTTGAGAAGAAGGTGTTCATCTCAAGATACATTATACTCCTAGAGAAAGTGTTTATTCTAGGAGAGAACAGTGTGAGCATAATAAATCTTGAAGGAGTTCAAGAATTCACAAATATAATTGATCAAGTAGATGAACATGAGTCTGATTCTAAACCTGCTGAGGGACATACTTTTGATCAGGAAGTGGAGACTCCTGAGGACACGTCAACTCCGTGTAAATCTTGTAGGATCATTCGACCTTCTGGAAGGTACGAATCCATGATTACTAATCAGGCATTATTAATCTAGGATGGTGAACCTACTAATTATGCATAAGCAAAGTCAAGTGTTGACTTGCTAATATGACAGAAGGCTGTGAAATCTGATATGAACTTAATGTATGTAACCAAGGTTTGGACCTTGGTCGACCTGCCAATTGATTAAACCCCATAGGTTGTAAATGCGTTTACAAGGAAAAGGTTAATATGGATTGAAATAAGTCTTTTAGAGCTGAAATCTTCGAATTGATGTGAAAGTCAAAATATTTGATTTTATAAAAAATGAAGATGAATTATGTGTTTACAAGAAAATAGTGGGAGTATTGTCGCATTCCTAATATTATATGTATGAGATATATTATAGGAAATGATGCCCTTGTATTTTAATTGTTGAAATTATGGTTGTCAAATAATTTCTTCGTGAAAGATGTGGGAAAAGCAAGTTGATCTATACAGATAGATCTAAAAGATTGCTTAATTCATTTCAATTTATATAGATAAAATCTTGAGAAAATTTTATATAGAGAAAATGAACTGAGAGTTCATGGATACAGTGATTCTAACTTCTAGTCAGACTAGAATGATAGCATATCTCAATTAGGATATTGGTTTACTCTTAAACGGTCTGTTGGAAATGTTCCAAATCGAGAATAACCGTAGATTCAATAATAGAAGCATTATACATCATTGCTTTAGAAAGCAACAAAAGTTGTGGTCTGAATCAGGAAGTTCATTAATAAACTTATAGTAGTTCCTAACATTGTTGATCACATTCTTCTGCATTGTGATAACAATGGAGCCATCGTGCAAGCGAATGAACTAAGATCTCATCAATTATTCAAACATGTGTTAAGACAGTATTATCTCATTGGAAAGATAATATAATGAAATGACGTAAAGAAAGAACGAATTTCCACAAATTATTAGATTGCAGATACATTGACAAAGAGTCGTCGCAGCATAAACATGATCGTCATGTAGACTCTTATGGTATACGATACATAAGTAATTAGATTTAATGCAAGTGGGAGTTTGTAAGTGTTATGCCCTAAGTCCAATCAACTTTGGACATAAACACTTTTAATGTATATATAATCGATACATATTTATGGCAATATCCATTATTTAATTGAATTTATATTCTAAGAAATTAAATAATAGGATCCGTAGATTCAAGTCATGGTGATTTGTTAATCACAGGGAGTTGTGATTATGATCTTGCCATCTCTCAATTAGGATACAGTGATTCTACCTTCTAGTCAGACTAGAATGATATCATATCTCAATTAGGATATTGGTTTACTCTTAAACGGTCTGTTGGAAATGTTCCAAATCGAGAATAACCGTAGATTCAATAATAGAAGCATTATACATCATTGCTTTAGAAAGCAACAAAAGTTGTGGTCTGAATCAGGAAGTTCATTAATAAACTTATAGTAGTTCCTAACATTGTTGATCACATTCTTCTGCATTGTGATAACAATGGAGCCATCGTGCAAGCGAATGAACTAAGATCTCATCAATTATTCAAACATGTGTTAAGACAGTATTATCTCATTGGAAAGATAATATAATGAAATGACGTAAAGAAAGAACGAATTCTCACAAGTTATTAAATTGCAGATCCATTGACAAAGAGTTGTCGCAGCATAAACATGATCGTCATGTAGACTCTTATGGTATACGATACATAAGTAATTAGATTTAATGCAAGTGGGAGTTTGTAAGTGTTATGCCCTAAGTCCAATCAACTTTGGACATAAACACTTTTAATGTATATATAATCGATACATATTTATGGCAATATCCATTATTTAATTGAATTTATATTCTAAGAAATTAAATAATAGGATCCGTAGATTCAAGTCATGGTGATTTGTTAATCACAGGGAGTTGTGATTATGAGATACAAATTATATATAACTGAATCTTAAATCGTCTGTGGTCATATGTAATAACGAGATACGGATATAGTTATTATGAATAGACCATCACGTGTGGCTTTTCTTACTTGTGAAGTATGTAGCCACTCTCACAAGCTAAAGTGTGATGACACTTGAATGTACACGTGGATGTTTTGTTATAGAACAAAACATTAGAGACCTGCTGGGAAATTCCACATGGATAACTATCTGAGTGTCGTGGGTAATCTCTAAAGTTCGGTAGTGGAATTGGTCTTTTGACTTGAGGTCATCATAGTGCCTTATATGAGGACAGTCATACTTTGGTGATGTTGGATGTTACTCTGCCAAGGTTCGCTAATACGTCATCATTCGGGTATGTCAATAATCATATGAAGGTTGTGAACGATCAATAGAGAATTCGTCAGTTTTAGATAGTAAGAGATTATGATCTAAATTTTGATCCAGTTGAGTTGATAATGAGATCCTTGGACAATGTGAACTCATAAGACGAAAATGAGTTTTCGACTTATATTGACTTAACAGTGGGATAAAAGATATGATCGATGATTGAGATTGACACATATCCATATCTCGTAATTGATCGGATCATATTGACGAAAGGATTATAGTTTCACGGTAAACGAACAAGTTTGATTTTGTCATACCACGTGACATTTTTCGTCGCATATATTACCCTGACACATTGCTAGATGTCAATTTGGGATAAAGGATGTGAATTGATGATAAATTAAAATGGGTGTTTTAATTTATCAATTTTGATTATATCGGGAACCTAATGGGTCACACACAAAAGAGAACTAGAAGAATGTGATTTACCATTAATTAATTGACAAGTGTTAAGTAATTAATTAATTGGATTGCTTATTAATATGCCCGAATTAATTAATTGGATTTATTAAATATTGGATCGAGTTAAGTTCAAGAGACGGGCCAAGCTCGTTTAGACTTATATTAATAGGCTACTAGGGTTTGAAAAACCTGATGAAAAAATTCATTTTATTTTTGCTAGCACGACAAAAACAGAAAAATCTAGCCGTCATTCTTGTTCTCTGTGTGGATCACCATTGGAGATTGGACAATTGGACAACTTGAATTGTAGAACGTGATCATTTGAGTTCGAGAATCGGTAAAGGGGTTTGCAGAATTCATCAAATACATTATTTCTATCACAGTTTCTATCTAAATACAAAACAAATCTTTGTTTGAGAATCAAAATTGCTTTATTTTCGTTGCGCATAATTAAGTAAATTCTCAACGCTGACAACATTAATTGTTAGTATAAGTCGATGTCGTGATCTTTCATTGAAGCTACATGAATGAACGTGCAAAGTAAGAGGAAGATGTACTCTAGTGACAGGAACATATGCTTTAGTAGTTAGCAAAAACCCTTTTTTGTATGGAAATAAGGTCTCATCAAAGATAACATGTCTAGAAACATTAATTTTGCCAGTTGATAGGTCTAAGCACTTGTACTTGTGATGACTGACACTATAGCCTAGAAAAATCCATGTTTCACTTCAAAAATCTAATTTGTGTTGGGCCAACAAGCACAACCAAAGACATGTAAAAAAGAGTAATTTGGCTTTTTATGACGGGTGGTTGATTTTGTAAAAATAGGCTTAGTGAGGCGATTTATTAGATATGTTGTAGTGATAAACGCATCCTCCTAAGAAAGAAGTGGCAGATTTGAATGTGACAGTAAACTTAAGCCTATTTCCACAATTTGTCTATACATGCACTCAATTGATCACATTTGTTCATGAGTATGGGGACAAGCCATGAGATGGTGAATACGAGTTTCTTTAAAATAATGGTTTAAATGACAATATTCACCACCTCAGTCAAACTGATCGCTTTTATTTTCCTTTCAAAATGCTTCTTAACATACTTTTAAAATTGTAAGAATATTGGTTCTGTTAGAATTTGGGTGTGACCAGAATTCTTTTGTTGAAATATTTGAAATATTGAAAAATTCTAATTGAAGTGTACGTCATGAAGAATTCAAGTTTGGAATTTTTTTGGAGTCCTATGTCAAGTTATGAAGTTCAAGTTTCAATGATAATTAGGAATTTTTCTTGAATGGGGACTTTTGGATGACAAAAAACATGTTTTGGAATATTAACCCGAAACCTAGTGCTTGAGCGCTACTACAGTAGCACCTGAGCGCTGTTACAGTAGCACTTGAGTGCTACTATAGTACCTGTTCGATTTTTCTCTCCTACTTCGTTTTGGGCTCAGTTTTTGGCATCAAAATTCATCAACAACTCTACTAAGAGGTCTTGGACGTCCCCTACATGTTTCCTATAAATACTAGATTCTTCTATACAATTTTATAGTGTGAGATTTATGATTACTGGTCCTTAGAATCATTGTAATATTTTTCTCTCTTCTCCATTATTCTTGATGCAATAAAATTTCCTAATTCCTCTGTCATATTCTTGTCTTCTTTTATTATTTTGTTCTTGATCACATACTTTATTTTTTTGTCATATAACTTCAACATCTCAATCTATTGATTGGTGTCACAATAAATGGTATCAATCCTAACAAGTGGTATCAGAGCAATTCTGGTATTGGTTTGTTTTGTAACAAGTGGTATCAGAGTCAATGCTCGTTTCCACAGAGCGCAAGGTTTGATTTTTTCGAAGTTTTTGTTCGTGATGGCTTCCATGAAGTATGACATTCCGCTTTTGGATCGGAGTACTAGATTTTCGCTATGGTAGGTTAAGATGCGTACAGTACTCACACAACTGGATTTGGATGATGTGTTGCTGGGAATTGACAAGATGCCCACAACTTTGACCGCGGAGGAAGAATTACAGAAGGATAAAAAGGCAATTTCTCACATTCATCTTCATCTATCAAATACTATTCTTCAGGACGTTTTGAAGAAGAATTCAGCAGCTGCTTTATGGTTGAGGTTAGAACAATTGTGCATGACTAAAAGTCTGACAAGCAAGTTGAACCTCAAGCAGCATTTATATTCTCGTCGCATGACAGAAAGAGGATCATTGGAAGATCACCTAGCTGTATTTAAAGAGATCGTCGCTGATTTGAAAACTTTGAAAATAGAGTATGATGAAGAAGATTTGGCCTTGATTCTATTGTGTTCGTTGCCCGCTTCATTTTCTTGTTTTAGAGACACGATCTTGTATAGTCGTAATACTCTCACCATAGATGAAGTATATGATTCTTTGTATTCAAAAGAGAAGATGGAGCATTTGATTTCTGATGCTAGAGATGGAGAATGCCTGATTGCTCATGGTGGTTTTGGAAGAGGCAAATCGAAGACTAAGTTTAGTAATCAAATTTGTAACTACTACAAGAAGATTGGGCACTTGAAAAAAGATTGCTATAAATTGCAGAATAAAGAAAAGATGACTGCAAGTAGACATTCAGATACTTCAGGCGAAGCAGACATCGCAGATAACGTTGTAAGTGATGGAGAATTCTTAGCTATTTCTAACATTGAGTCTAAACTGGAAGAGGATTGGATTCTTGATTCAGCATGTGTGTTTCATATGTGTCCTAATAAGGACTTGTTTGCTACATATGAAACTGTTTCCAAAGGTGTCGTGGTTATGGGAAACAACGCATCTGTCGGGTTGCTGGAATTGGTATGGTTAGATTGAAGCTTTTAGATGGGACAATTAGAACACTTGGCCAGGTTCGACATATTCCAGATTTGAAGAAGAATCTCATCTCGCTGTCTACTCTTGATTCAAAGGGTTTTAAGTTCTTTAGTGGAGGTGGAGTCTTGAAGGTTTGTAAGGTGCCCAAATTGTATTAGAGGGACAGAAAATGTCTCAGTTATACATCTTGCAGGGTTGTGCAGAATCTAGAAAAGTCAGTCAACACAAGTTCAGTATTGTGATGGACATTCAGTTTGGTACAATACCTTTAGGAGCTAATAAATGGTCAGATTTGAAGGATACAAATAAGTGGAATTTCAAAGATATGGATAATACATCTTTGCCATCATCACCTACGGTGCCATTGTATTCAACTGCTAAGGACAGACCAAGTGGAACAAGGTATGTGGATGTTGATTTTATTGAGAATGCTTTAAACGGAGTAGAAGATGTACAATCTAGCAAGGAGCCTTCTGTAAAAGCATTTGGTAATGATTCTACTTTGGGGTGTGTTACAACCCATTTTGATTAATTCAAAATCATTATGATTTTATGGAATCTAAGATAATTCTGCAGAGTAGTGCTTGGGTTCATTGGAAGAGGTGGAGTATTTTGTATTTTGTTGGAGAAATTAAATTTTTTATTATTGTTGAAGAAGTTAGTTCATTCCTTGGTGGAATTCGTGTCAAGGTGGAGATTGTTAGAATTTGGGTGTGACCTGAATTCTTTTGTTGATGTATTTGAAGTATTGAAGAATTCTAATTGAAGTGCACGTCATGAAGAATTCAATTTTGGAATGCTTTTGGAGTCCTATGTCAAGTTATGAAGTTCAAATTTTAATAATAATTAGGAATTTGACTTGAAGGAAGACTTTTGGATGACAAAAAGCATGTTTTGGAATATTAACCCGAAACCTAGCCTTGAGCAGTGCTACAGTAGCGCCTGAGCGCTGCTCAGTACCTGTTGATAAGGGCATTTTTTATACGTTTATTTTGGTTCACAAACATGAATAATTGTCGATAAACATTCGGAATAGAGCTTAATTTGTGTGAATTGTGTTTGTAGGGCAACAATGAAGATTATGGTGGAAATTAGAAGAAAAGTAGAGAAAATGGGCCAAAACGAAGGAAAACAAAAGTTCAGGGACCAAAATGCAAATAATCAAAAGATGACCCGATACCAACTCAAGAGCGGACATAAGCTTAATCATACATTGAGGAATGCATGGGATGATTGGAGGACAAGAATGAACAAAAGAGGTCAAAACAAGAGAATAATGAAGTTGGATGACCAAAATGAAGATATGTGATAGAAGTTTGTACCATGCGGCCGCAAGGTGTAATTTTCCATGCGGCCGCAAGCAAAGATGCAGGGAAAATTTTTGGAAAAAAAGTTGTTCCTTGTGGGTGCAAGAAATTTGTCCTTGCGGCCGCAAGGAAGAAATCCGCCACGAATTTTCTGGTTTCCTTATTTGACTCCAACACGTATGGTAATGATTCTAGGGCGACTATAAAAGCTGAAATACGTCCAAAAACTAGGGTTATGCCTTCCTAGAGAGAAAAACAACCTTTTTGGAGCGAGAACGAAGGCAAGGACGAAGGATTTCACTCCAAGATCGAAGATTTCAAGCTTTACATTCAAGAATTGGGTGATGTCTTCTCCTAATTATTTCCTTTATTATTTTAATTTATCCATGCTAGGCTAGGTTTTTAATTGTACTAGGTGAACGATGAACCTCGTATTGTGAACTTTTAATTTCTATTTTGCAATTTGATATTTAAACACGTTTGATGGATGTTGAATGATTTATATACACTTTCTTGCCTCTACAATTATATGCGCAATGGTTGTATGAGTTTGGGTGATTTATTTTATGCATTCGAAAGAA